>OX243813.1:54697045-54792045 GCA_945859605.1 Lumbricus rubellus | reverse complement strand
ATTATTATAGTGCTAGGTTCATTCGCACCCAAGAAACGGCGCCAACACCTTTGACTGAATGGTCCAGCTGCATTTAACTGATCAGAAATGTTTCTTTACGAAAACCATGGCACCAACAGTGCACGCCTCCCGCGAAGCCATGCACTACACACGTACAATACAAAACACATGGCCATGTCTCTGTCTGTCTGTCTGTCTTTCTCTTTATGCATTTTCACGGATTCCAAAATATATTATATATACACTAATGAGCGCATGTATAAATATAATATTATAGTGTAAGCTCATTTTGCAATAGTACATGTGGCTGCAGGTGTACAAATTCTAGTTTGACTATACAACCATACATTTGAGATTCTGTATCTTAGCTTGATAACACACATTTTTTGCACCGATAATGCAACATTACACGCACATGAGCTACATGTACAGTAGCACACACACGTAGGCCTACATGTACATATACTGCATATACACGTAAACGTATACATTTCTATTTATACACATGCACGTACATGTTTGGCATAATTTATACTGTTAGGGTGGTATACGTGCTACACCTTTATCCATTATCAATGTCTCTCGTTGCAAATGTTCGTGTTGGTTTGTGGGTGTGTATGTAGGGGGTGATTGACGTCTTGAATATTCAACGCCTTATAGTATATATATATATAATATACATATATATATAATATACATATATATATAATACGCACATGCATATACATAATATAGAGAAAGATACGCTGTATACATACACACAGTCATTCATATATTGGCATATTATGCTCAGGCATGCATGGGTATTGTCATCGTAATCCTCCAAATCTCTAAAGCTACTCTGAGCGTAGATCACCAGCGAAATAGTTGTCATACCATGATACCATGATTGTGCATTTGTATGACCTTGACCTTGACCTTGCCTTGTAATCAAGGATAACCGTTGACGTCATCCTGCTGACCTAGAATTGAGTCTTCCTATGTACGTCCTCTATTAAAGAATCATGGTTTGACCCTTGAACTCTGGCCAACCTCTGCAGTATATATGTATATACTTCAAAGCTGATCTTTATTTCCACGCACGATCCGCCATTCATTATTTATTCAACCCTATTGAATGACTGGCCTTGCCAAAGACGATGACAGATTTACAATGTTGCAGCTGCATTCGTGATGTAATGTAATTCGTTGAAATTTCTCAATACAGCCTACTACCAAAGTGCACCATCAGATACACAAGATAAATTGCCAGCGATAGGCCCCCCCTATATCAAATAGTCCTCAATATCCAGACAGCTCTGTTCGATCCGGTGTCAAGTCAAAATGGGGGGGGGGGGGGGGGCGTATCACATTGATGAGCCAGCAGGTTGTTGTTACGGTGGCAATTGGTGATAGGCCTAATGGTGGTTGTGTAGCGACGTGAGAGTAAAATAAGGATACTATTATGATGTTGTATTGAAGAGGCCTGTTGTAATTTGATTGTAAAGGAAATAGAGATGTGAGTTAATTAGGTGAAAATAGATCCAAGTTTAATTGTGAAATTTTGGTGGAAAGAAATCAATTTAAGGGGTCTACATTTCACTCTGCCTTTCTGCCTGCCTGTCTGTTAATCTGTCTCACTATTTCCCTATGTATGCTTGTACAGTATCTTTTGCCGTGTCTGTCTGTGTTTATCTCTCGCCCACGTCTGATCTTCCTCTTCCATTTCTCTCTGAGCCAGTGCGTCTCGGTCCCTTTCAATATCTCCCCTGCATTTCCCCCTCCCTCTGTCCTGTTTCTGCCTACCAATAACTCTCTGTTTGCGTACAAACAGTAAAAATGCATGTTCTTACTGTTAACGTATTTATTTTTGACACAGATTATATCATGATGGATATTTCGGGACTGTCAGGAATTTGCACCAACAACCTCTGATAAACAGTTCTGCAGACTGCTGCCTAGACTATTCCTGACCACCAGACAAAAAACCTATTCACTGATCAACAACAAGATTTTTCAAAACACGGGCACACAAATCGATCCCGCTTTTCGGCCCCGTTTCTCGATTTTTCCCCGAACAATCTGCAAAGGCCATTTTTCATATTATTATTGATCCGTCATAACAACCATGGCGTCTGCAACGCGGTCACGTGACTGACCCATACACATAATTTTATAGCGCTTTTCAGTCGTCGGTAAGCCCACATAACCGGCGGCAGAAGAGTGAATAAAACGAGGAGGAATGTCGGAAACATCGATTTGCTTGTCCGTCGCGTTTGTATATATTATTGGCTCCGTCGTTTAGAAGATCTTTTAGCTAATTTCGCTGCTGTTTTTTGTAGGATAGATTTGAATTACAAATGATTCCCTATCTCTATAATTTTTTATATATTATTATGATGGTCAATGGTCATATACGTAGGCCTACAGATAGTGGTGCCAGCTTAGTTATTCATTGTGAGCGGTGTCATCCCGGCGGGTAGTCTGAGAGATTAGGCTATAGTCCTCTTGAGATCACTGTCTAAAAGGCCTATAATATCATGCATAGGCCTAATAGATTATTGTACGAAAGATTAAAATTATACATCAGCCGTCATCAAGCTTGAAACAAACAACAGTTGCATAAGTAGGCCCACAGTAGCCTATGTGTGTATATCTATAGCCTATAGGGAAGAGAGATTTCTGACATAATATTACTATTGCCACCGTGGAGCAGAGCCTACGATATCGTGGATGTAAACCTGTCAATGCGATCGGTGATCAGACGACTTTCTTAGGGTCAACAACCTCTCGGGATTTATTTGTGAATATAAAGGCAACAGGGTTGCGGTAGAGAGTAAACAGGAACAGACACGCACGCACACATACAGACAAGCATACACAAAAACACACATACAGACAAACATACACAGACAAAAGCACATACCCATGCACAAAAGCCAGACAAGAGCGTGCATAAGCACAAACTTTGCGAATGTGTGTATGTCTACATGTATACCATACTATGATACTAGGCCTATTTGTATCCGTGTGTACACAACCCTGGTCTGTTGATGCCCGTTAATGATCATTTTATAGCTCCTTTTCACATCTTATCTAGATTGGCCTAGACTTCTGAATGCAAAGTCTAGAAAAAAGACAATTCACACACACACACACACACACACACACACACACACACACACACACACACACACACACACACACACACACACACACACACACACACACACACACACACACACACACACACACACACACACACACACACACACACACACGCACGCACGCACGCACACGCAAACGAATAGAAACACACGCACGCACGTAAGCCGACACACACAAACACACGCAGCCACACACGCAGCTACACACGCACCTACACAAGCACACACACAAACACAAGCACACGCAGGCACGTAAGCAATTACAAGCTACACTTTTTAGTTCTAGTTACCGAATTTCAGTTTTTCGTTTATTATTAGCCCTACTTAGCTATCAACAGTTACAGCAGGCCTACATCAAGCTACTGCAAATATTAAATAGCAGCCAGTAGCCTATTCTTACAATAGGGCAATAATATGCCATGTATCATACATTATGTTCCCTTATCGTATAATATGGCAAAAATCTCTTGTTGCTTTCCATATAGCTAATTACACTTAAGCATACATGTACATGATTGTATATCTAACACAACAGTGATTCAAATTTTAAATCTTGCACAAGTCATCTTCATTTCATTCTAGAACTTATTCAGATTGCAAGGCAATGGACATAAAACTGGACTATCAAAAAATTAATATAATTTTATTCAGCAGCTGTTCGGTCGAGACGGAATCTTTCAGAGGACCGGAGTCAACGTTTAAATGGAAGACTGTAAAATACATCGTGGATCATGTGATGAATTGGATCCATGGGCGTCCGCAATTAGGACAAGGGTCACTTCCCCTTGGAAAATAATTGGAAACCTCGTTCTTAATAACAGCTTTTAAAAACAAGTTCTCTTGCATCAAAGCACTAAAGACACACTATCGAAACTGATAAATTAACATTTAGAGACCTCCCTATTAAATTAAACCGTGTTATAAATTAATGCTTCACGTGTTTAGTCTTTACGAGCTCTTGCAAACCAATTTAACGAAGACCATCGTGTTTTCGCTCCTACGGGTGCCTAATCACTGCCCATGTCTCGATCAGTTTGCAAATTATAGGCCTACTGGATCGTATGCGTGTTTTCCGACGACTGACTCACCTTGACTTGGACTGATCCTCGTAGAAGGAGAATCGATTCTCTCTTTTGCGAAGGACACGCAGGGCGCTCGTGCTCTGCGTTCTTGTCATACCGACACTCAGGTCGCTGAGTAGTGCCAGACCAGGAGAGGTCGACGGGGAGGCGGAGAAAGGGGAGGTGGAAGAGGATTCATGGTCCTGGATACGGACCACAGGGATGCGGGCATCGGCCCCCGACGCGTGGTCGCCCATACCGGGGGGTTTCATAGAAGACGCAAAGCTGGGGGGAAGGGAACGACTAGGGGCTAAATTCGCCTACGGAGACGTCCGGGTAATCGAGATCGAGCAAAGAATGGCTCGCTTTCAGCCCCAATTGTAATTGCAAATTTGAGGCTCTTGAAGTGAACTCAATAGCTAAGCTCAGGTTTGTTCACGAGCGTCGCGTCGTGACAGATGGATTGGCGTCCACGAGAAAGTCCGGGTGAAGAACAAGATCCAGTTGACAGGAGATCTGTTCCGGTTCAGTTGATATCCAGCAGCTCCGCTTCTGTCCAACTCACACTGATTGAGTTTAACACCTTGGCTTTCCTCGACTTTTTGCTGTCCATTTAATTTTATAATCTGCTTTTAAAATTCAAATTCACAAACCGGAAGTCCTATTTCTTAGTGATCGACGTAAACCGTTCGGAATATCTTGTTCCTTGGTCACTTTGGTGATACAATAATAATTATTATTCACGAAAGCAAGCCAGACTGTCGTTTACATTAACCATTCACATAAATAACCCAGAGTCTGTCGTTCCGCGTTTATTCAGACAAATGACTCAGAATAGCTTTCCTCAGCTACTCATCATTTCTATCGAACAGTTGTCTTGCGCATCGCTATCCTCCTAAGCAATAATCATCAACTCAACGAATATCGATTTTCGTCCATCTCACAACACACAGACGATTCACTCTCCCAGCTGCAGGACCAGTTCGACGACTCTTCGCGAGCTATACGCCTCACTAGAGAGGAGAGAACGCTGCTAATGTTCAACTGCCTGCTTCAGCAACCGTAGCCACCACGCTGCCACCGTCTGTGACTCTTCCCTCTCTTCTTGCGTCTATCCATCGGTTCGCGTTGAGCGCAGGCGCCGACACACGCAGTCGATATCGCCCGCTGCTCGGTCGGTCGGTGGATGCATGCAGCGACCGATGATGTGACCCACTCCACCCCACCACCCGTCAGAAAAGCGGTATACCCACCAGCCCCCTCCGTCAGAAAAGCGGTTGCGGCTGAAGGCAGTGGAACCAGCAGTGGCAGAACCCGCGGGAGATGATGCACGGAACCAGAAGCAGAGTAAGTAGATGAAGCTACAGAGAACTTGTAGTATAATACCAGAGAAATACTAGGGAATGCTGGGAATAAGCAGGAAATGCAGGGAACCAGCAGCAAATGCAGGGAACCTGCTGAAAGTATATTGAACAAGCCGCAGCAATACGGAACTAGTCTCAGAGACAGAGAACTGGACAGAGAAACAGAGAGGCAGAAGCATAAAAAGGGAACCAAACTCAGGGAACCAGTAGCAGAAACAAAAGTCAGTAAGTAGGACTTGTGCAGAGCAAGCCAAAACAAATGCATCAATTGGTAAAATGCCTTTGCCCCGCATGGTCGTTCCACTGCAACAATGGCAGTGCTGCCAGAATTTTTTGACGGCCGATAATAATTTTCATGGTGCATAAATCTGTCGCTGCATCGCTTGCTTGCATGCATGCTGTCATTACAGTTGGAGATGTATTGCGCCGCCTATGGGAAATACCGAGAAACAGCGATTGCGGATTCAGAGAAGAGATGACAGTTGCAAGTATCCTGCAGCAATTGAAGGGAATCAGTGTAAGCAGAGGTAGGAACTAGGAACCAGTCTTGAGTCGGAGAAGACTGGGACTGGAAGGCGCTTGCAAAATGAGAAAGACAGACAGACAGACAGACAGACAGACAGACAGACAGACAGACAGACAGACAGACGGACGGACGGACGGACGGACGGACGGACAGACGGATAGACAGGCAGACAGACAATCAGCCAAACAGACAGATAAACAGACAGACAGTTACCAAGACAGAAACAGAGAGGCAAATATTAAATTACGTCACACAGACCTAGGTGAGCCGAACCTAACAGTCAGCACTCCATTTCGAAAACCGGTTAATTTAAGAAGCTGTTGCCTGTTTGGAATACATAGCTTTGAAGAAAATCGATTTAAAGGTGTCGAATAAGCATTACATTCATCATCATCATCAATATCCTTAGGCTCAATGCCCGTAGGAGTCCGATGCCACTCTCTGTCTGAGTCTGTCTCATGCCATGTTGCCCAGCTTCAACCGGTCCGGTCAGCAGGTCTGCTCCATACCATTAACAACTTGGAGCACCTACACCACCTTGTCTGATTGAAGAGAATCGTGAATACTTGTGTCGTGGTTTTGGCGGATTACAATCGTCTTGGTTTTTCACTGCCAGCGTATCGCCACCCATCTGGCAAACCTTCCTCATTTTGTCCGGGCTTAGGACCGGTACAGGGACGTTGTTGGTTCCCTGTGGCAGAGGATGGATGCAGTTTAACGTCATGCCCAGGACTTAAGCATTACATTACGTCGTCTATAATACTCCACCTTCCTTGAATCCTTGTCTTTGTTACATAAACAGCACTTTGTAAAATAAATTTTATTAAATTAATAATTATAACCATAGCTACTGATTGTTTGAATGTAATACGCATAGTAGATTGCTTATTAAGTGCTGTAATATGCCAAGCAAATTTCTGTCCAGGGTAACGACCTCTGTTGTCATAGACCCTGGTCAAATCGGATCCATCCAATACAATGTCATGCAGTAGGCACACCTTCTGCAGAAATAATAATTCCGCTACGCGTCTATGGACACCTTTATTACGCTTACACTACGCAATATATAAATTAGTTAGTTCCGCGCAAGTATAATTCCTACCGCGTGTTTTCGTGTGCCATTAAAGTCTAAACAGAGCTGTAATAATTATCATAATTATGTCAATGTTGTCATACTCTGCCAGTTTAAGGCCAAAGCCAGGTGAAAAGGTATGCCACTCAGAGCTTTTCCATCCAGGGCTTTTCCGGTCTAATTTCTAGGTATTTTTTGGTCAAGATCTAGTTTTTTTGTCACGGCGGATTTTCAAACTTTTTCAGAAAAAAAACAGAAATTTTTCGGTAAAAATTTGCGAAAGACGAGTAAAAAGTAGGAAGATTTCCTAAATATGTCTGATTTTGGAGCAAATTACTAAAAAAGTCATTAGCAAATTTGAAAGGAGAAAATATAACATTCTGGAAATTTTTGGACATGAAAGATTAAATTTCTCGATCTAGCTTTTCCAGCCTTTTTCCGACCGGTCCTGACCTTTAAAAAAAAAATAGAGTGGCATCTCTGCTGGTGAAGGGAAAAGGAGGGAGAAGCTGATCATCTTTGTTCAAAACTTGCCATTTGCAATGACGATTTATATTGGTTGTATGACTTGTATCATGTCTGTCCCTTTTCCTGCAAGATCAATGTTATTAGCTCAGGAAGTTGTGATAATCTAGAATTTCATTAAAATGTTTCGCCTGTGCTCCAATGTAGGCTATTGCGCTATTTTCTTTACGGAATGTTGTATTGTCTTGACTTGAATCTAAATGCACTGAATTAAATTGAATTGTATTGTACAACATTGAATTGCATTGCATGATATTGTATAGGGCTGTTGATTTAATCGCGTTAACGCGTGCGATTAACGCGTTAAAATATTTTGCGATTAAAAATTTTAACGCATTAATCGTACGCGTTAATTAGATCTGATAAAAATGGAATCAGAGGCAGAAAACTCGTTTCAAACGGAAGACTCATACTTAAACCAAGTGATACATTCTTTGGCAAATATTCCCCAAAAGAACGTAGCAATTCTTTGCTCAATTATCGCCAAACATGCGTTAAACGCTAACGATGAGCCGTCGGCATCGGCCGCAACGCATCGTCCACTAAAGCTGTTTCCTCACCTCGTCCCGTCAGACTACAATGGTTGAACTCCAGGAGATGGCAAGACCATTGGATCCAGGTTTCAAATGATAAATGTTCACAGAAGGACAACTGAGACGAGGTTTGGCAAGAACCGCAACCTCTTGTGAAAAATTGTGACTAAATAATGAGGTTCAATATAGATCTAGTAGAGTAAGTAGACCTACTGTTGTTAATTTAGGCCTATAAGAGCATCCCTTGAACCGACCAAATTACCAATGTAAAAAAACTGGTCTGCATATACAATTGGCTGAATAAAATTTGATAGTCAGAAAACGGTTGTTAATTTTCATTTAGGTCTATATCATTTTAATTAAAGGTGGCTCAAATGAAAAAATAACGAGATTTTGAGGTTTTGACTGATTTGAACAGTGTTTAATTTAATTCTGTCTGCCATACAAAACTGTTCAATAAACTAAATGCAGATTAAATAGGCCTAAGCCTACTAAGCCAAAGGTTATTGAATATGTTTGCAATAGAAAGAATGCATTCAGTCATTAAAATTATATGCTTCAGGGGTCCTTAGAAAATAGTAAGATTAATATTGTGATAACCTCCTTGTGATCACCTCCTCCTATCAGTCTCTTCGGAAGCTTCTTCGTATAAGTTCGTGGTAGCATAGGCCTATCCCTAGATAACTGTTTCATTAGCTAAATGGCTAGGTAAAGAATCTACAGACTTTCACTGTTTTGTAACCAACAACGACGACGTGTTTAAGTCTTCTTATTATACTCCAAAATCCGATGTAAAGTAAAACGATCAGCAACAACACAACAATGACTACACTTGCGTTATCATAACAACTACACGACTACTACCTTCATCAGTCTACTCTATCGCAACTCAACAACAACTATTACAGCCTATCTCAACGGCTCTCAACACACAACACTCCTTCTTCACTTCCACTCCCTCCTTGTACACTCAACGTACGCTCGTCTAGACATCACGCACTGTCCAGACAATCACCTGTCCAGACGCCGCGCGCCAATTTGCAGCTGTCCTACCTGCGTCGCTGTACGACAATCGTCGTGCACTGATTAAATTAGCTTACAAATATATTTGACGGAAATGTATTGCGATTAATTTGGCGTTAATTGCGATTAAAAAAATTAATCGCGCGATTAATTTCGATTAAAATTTTTAATCGAACAACAGCCCTAATATTGTATAATACTGCATAGCACCGTACTGCATTGCGCATTGCATTGTATTGCATTGCATTGCATACCATTTTACTGTATTGTATTGCATTGTATTGCATATATATAGACACTTACATTTCGCTGGCGAACGATGAATTTCTGGAGAGCGATGACCTTGGCGACAGACCTTGGATCTGTTCAAGGTCACTATCCGATCGGTAAAGGAAAGACTCCCGGCGCTGCTGGAACCCCGGTCCCGTGGCCCCCGCTGGCCCCATAGGACCTGCTGGCCCCGGGGCCACGAGACCACCCACTGTTGGGCCGCCAAGCGAAGGTGACCGGGCCGTGTCGTCGTCGAGGGCCCTTGAAGGCCCTAAGGAGCCCCGGGCCGTCGTTATCGCCGACCGGCAACTATCGACGTCGAACCTAAAACACGCATCAATCAAAATGTTAAGATTTTTTAATGTTACTGTAAATATCAATGTAGCCGTCAATGATTTGTTGATGTTAGCCTACTCTCAATACTATACTGTTAGTGCTATTGTTAATGTCATTGGTGCTGCTATTGTCAGCTTATTAAGTGACGTTCTCATGCGCCATTTATTCAATAATTTGATTAAATCTGTTGGCATGAAAAGAAGTTCACAACTGCAGCAGCAGCAGAGAACTTATTGCCTATAATTGCATGGAATGGCATGAGATGATGACTCGCCCCATTAAATGATATTAAATTATGCTAAATCATAAATGACATTAAATGACGTGATATGACATGACAAAAAAGGTGACATGACATGACATGACATGACTTAACAGGCGGCGCGTATAAAAATGTTTACAACTAACGAGGACACGAGGTCAAACTTTCCCGCCAAAGCAATAATAATGTTCACCGATATTGGCAAACGCGCACGGTTCATTTTAATAACTTCGTCTGCCATACAATAGGTGGCGCTAATGTGCAAAGTCGTCATCGATGCTTTCATCAGAGGGCGACTCTATTAATCGAAAGGCCTTGCTGACTTCGGATCGGCGCTCATGCAAGGGAATGTCTGCCAACGGTTGCGAGTCGCGACACAGCAATATGTGATCAAATGGGTGGTCTGGCCTTTCACTCCTGCGTAGTAATCTTGAGGCGCTATATAAATTATCGTAATGAACTGTGGAACGCGCAGTGGACATGGAATATAATAATATAATATTGAAGAATTGTAACTCACGAATTGCAAAATCAGACAGGCAGAGAGAACAACAGACAGACAGTCGATATTATAAGGTGGTGTAATTAAAATTATGTTCCGCAATAACTCAGTTGATGGCATGAAGGTGATGATAATGTTGTTATAAACATCATTTGATAATGATGATGATGATGATGATGATGACAATGATGACGATGATGACGACGACGATTACGACGATGATGAAGACGATGATGATGATGATGATGACGACGACGACGATCCAGCGCTTTAATGCCGTGTCCTTCCGCGTCTCTTTTGTCCATCCAGATTATGCTGATTAATTGATCGAATTTTATTATAATAAGAGTAATAATATTAATAATAATAATAATAATAATAATAATAATAATAATAATAATAATAATAATAATAATAAGCCACAGGGGCTAAGCAGAGCGGATGGAAAGAGACCTGACGGTCTAACTCTTATTCCATGGCGGATGGGTCGCGCTCTAATATGGGACGCCACGGTAACTGACACTCTGGCCGCATCCTACCTGCTGTCCACATCAGCAACAGCAGCCGGCGCAGCCGAATTAGCGGCAGACAAAAAATGCGCCAAATACAACGCACTTGCACAAACGTACCACTTTGTCCCGTTGGCATTTGGCAATTGAGACTCTTGGCCCAATCAGCAGCAGTGGTCTATGTTTCATCACAGAGTTGGGGCGCTGTCTAGCTCGTAAAACCGGTGACACGAGGGAAACCAGTTATCTTTTCCAGCGCATTGCCATTTTAATCCAACGTTTCAACGCCATTGCCTTCCAAGGCATCTTTGCTTCGCCTGATCTTGACGAGTTCTAGCCGTTCCAGAAAACAATTTTTTTAAGTCTCTGGATAATTTTTTGAAATCCCGAGGGATATGAGATACCTCGGGTAAAAAAAATAAATAAAGAATAATAATAATAATAATAATAATAATAATAATAATAATAATAATAATAACAATAATAATAACAACAACAACAATAACAATAATAATAAAAATAATAATAAAAATAAAAATAAATAATACCAATACTGTTATGAAAATAATTAGAGGTGAGTACACCTACACAGTTGCCCTGGTCTGCCTGCAGGTCACTTTTCCGTATACTGAACAAAATATTAATTTTGCAGTGTGCGTACACTCTGTATACCCGCGTATAGGCCTACCCTCGACTACAGCCCCGACCCTATCACCCGGAATATGAACATGTCTGCTTGCGTAAAAATTTATTAAATTAAATCTTTTAAAAAAATCAATTGAAATTACTGGCATTTAATTTTCAATTTAATTTTTGTAACGTAGAGCGTTTGATGACATCTGAATATGTTGTATTTTTTTAGTTCATTGGTTTGAAATATTAAACAGTCGTTAAACTCCTAGCATGTTTTACAAATAGCAGTTATATATAGCATTAAGCATTTGATATCGTTGACCTGTCGAGCCGTTCTGCTAGCAGCTAAACACACCAGTCCAGTGCAGCTGTTCAAATTAGTCTGCAGTTAGCAACAACCAGAGCTGTTCTAACGCAGTGAATGCGAGAACAGATCAATTAAGGCACGAACGACAAGAGAAGAGAAAATCGACCATGGTACAGATCGGAACCTATATACATGTATATATACATTATACAGGGTGCGCCAAAAAAGGCCCTCGATAGGTTTTTTGCCAATATCTTAGCCAAAAATAAGAATTTCGAAATGAAAATTTACAAGCTTAAAGACAATTCACATGTACACATGATGGCCAGATTTCATCAAACTATTTCATACAGAACAAAAGTTATACCACTTTTAGTGAGACCACCCACCGTTTTCTGACGACTTTTTTTAGTCATTCGTCCGAAATTTCCAGGAAATAACCCCATTCTATCTTCTGTCAAAAAAGTTGATGACCTTTTTAGTGATATTACTTTTCAACGTCACAAGTGTGCATGTCCTAACACTTAACGATTGGGTGGGAGAGGACAAATGCATGGACGGTCCCCCCCAACATTTTCATTGAGGGGGACCCGTTCCATCCTGCCCCTCCCTAAGTCTCCGCCCATGGCGCTTTATAACACCATAATTATAGAAGACAGTAATTCATATACGTAATAATTTTACTTACATGTAAGCAGGCATTAATGGTTCCTCGGAGGAACCATTGAAGGGTTCCTAGGAACCCGATTGAGAATCAAAGCCCTACTCAACACGTCATACTAAGACCGGCACTGTGGTAGAGCACACAGCCCGCAGTCATTTTGCGACGAAGAAAGTTTAAATAAATAGTTTTCAATCGTTTAAAAGGTGTTTAAAATATCACAAATTCATTAGCGTCAACAGCTACCGCAACTCGTGTTTATAACAACTACATGTGTTCAACCTACATAATATGCCAATTATTATTACTATTATTATGATTAATATTATTATCATCATCATTATCGTCGTCGTCGTCATCGTCATCGTCATCGTCATCGTCATCGTCATCATCATCATCGTCATCGTCATCATCATCATCATCATCATCATCATCATCATCATCATCATCATCAATATTACTCCATGCACTTGCAAACGCTCAAAGGGCATAAAACATCGTTATAATAAATCGAAATATTTATTATTGGTGATTTTAAATGGTGCAATGTAAATAACAAGTTGAACTAATTGACTAAAATATTAACGTCAAACAAGTACACAGCATTCTGGTGATAAATCCCTTTCCAAAGGCGGTGTGTCGCATAAAAATAGTTTGTAGTTGGTGTGTCGTGAATTTTCACAGAATACATCTGAACACATGACGTATTTGCATTACAATGGCTTGCTTACTTTAGCAGTTTAAGCATATAAATTTATATGCTGCTGTGATAATTCGCAGTGCTCTAGATATCTATCCATTTTCATCGCAAATATAAAACCGAAGTGGCGACATTGTTTGCTTCTGAAGGCCACAATCCCTACATACATTGTAAGCTTACATAATGGATTAATGGTGGTTAGCTGTCTTTATGCCATGTTTTCATACTTTGCCTGGAACTATCAGGTTGGCTTGGACTTTGTGGATAATTAACGATAACTTTATGCTCTTTTACGTAAAAAATATTTATTAGGCCTATTTATAATATAGTTGTCCTATATCCTGTTCATTCGTTGGTCTCGTTAATGGGAAAGGCAGCAAGCTTGAAGTGTCCAGTGGCGTCTAACCCCCCCACCTGGAGTGGGAGAACGAACCCCCCCCATTTTGCCGACATGCAATTTTTGTAAGAGACTCGGGTCACTACCGTCACTCAGAAGTTCAGCAGAGTGATATGTATATTAGGCCTATATCATCATGTAGACCATTACAAAAGTTTCTAAAAGTTAAAACCTGAAAATGAGAACAATAAAAATCCATTAATATAATTTGTGATCTGACTAGTAGTGACTTTCAGGTTAAAACATTAAACAGCTAAAAAACATCAGCGACCAGAATAGTTGTTTGGAGTTGAATTTGGCTATAACTTTAATCAGAGAGTCTACATAAGCTATAGAGTATAGACTATTGATTGCAAATTTCACGCAAGCTACATTGTAGAAAAATGACTATAGACATTGTTTAAATTATAATATCAGCTGCGCAGAATTATAGGCTACTAGCTGCAGATCAAATGCTTTCTCAGCACTGGCGACAAGGCAGCTAAGCTGTTAATAATGGCATCGCTGGGAATATTATCAGCCAAATCCTTTTCACTGGCAATCAACATCAAACTGGAGAAATATTCATCTCCCATTGTGGAACGCAGACGAGTCTTGATGAGTTTGACCTTAGACATAGCGCGCTCAGCTGAGGCACTTGTTACGGCAACAGTCACTAGTATTTTGTATAAAAGCTTATGTGGGCGCTGAAGAAATATTTCGATTGCGATTGCGATCACAAATACAAAATGCGACCAAAACAAATTATTTACGTGGAAGAAATAAAATTACGGGAATCCGATCATAATGATATAGGGCTTTTTATAGGCCCAATGCTGTTTGTCACTTTCTCATGAATTTAGGGGGTTAATTGTCTATCTATCTATCTATCTATCTATCTATCTATCTATCTATCTATCTATCTATCTATCTATCTATCTATCTATCTATCTATCTATCTATCTATCTATCTATCTATCTATCTATCTATCTATCTATCTATCTATCTATCTATCTATCTATCTATCTATCTATCTATCTATCTATCTATCTATCTATAGTAATTTATTCATTATTCATCATTATTCGTTATTAGAATTTATATAGCGCCTCTTCAAGAAACTATTCAGAGGCGCTCCCAGCCCAGCCACGACTAAAGAAAAAAGATTTAAGGGACTTGAGAAATAGAGATTGACTGGTCAGGTGGAGGAGATGGAGGTTTGGAGAGAGGTCATTCCAGATTGACGACCCCACAACCGAGAAGGCTCGGCGCTGTCTGGTAGCTAAGCGAGCCCGTGGAAAAGATATATATATATATAGCTATTTATATAGCGTCCCTTCAAGGAATCTACTCAGAGGCGCTGCCGACCCAGGTCCGGTCAAAAAGAAAAGTCTTAAGCAATTAATCTATAGAATGGTATGCGTGTAGGCTATGTGAAAAGCTGTTCTTAATAGAGAGGGCAAATGTGCAATTGCACTATTTCCATTGCACTTACCAGCACAATCCTGCTTGAAGTGATTTGAAAAACGAAAAAGATTACTTTTAAAATAATTTACCGCACAGCACTTTATTCACGATTTTATTTGTTTACAATTGTCTGCAATACTCTGTAGGTCTTCGTTTGAATATGCGGAATATGCCATATCGTAATTAACCTATATGAGAACTTATACAGCGCCTCTTCCGGTACTAGCTATCCAGCGAAACAGGCCCTATAGGGTATAAGAAAGACTTCAAACAGCGAAGGCTGAAGATATCACTCCCCCCCATCCATTAAGATCTTATCAAGGTGTGTGGATTGATCTTGAGATCTTACCACAGATAAAGGTCGGTCAATCCACATAGAAGGGTCTACATTCTACAATGGCAAAGGCTAGGTGTTGGGTTATGGTAGTCCTTGCCGAGGACTAATAGGAGATCAATTAAGAGATCAGCAGACCGTAGACAGCTGGAAGAGACTGTGAAGAGGGGTCTGTGCATCTAGTCACAAAGCCATTTAGGAGCTTGTCCATTTAGAGTTTACATGTATGTATTGTATGCTATATATATATACATATATATACATATATATATGTATATTATGCATATGCATGTATATATATAATCATTAGCTATAATATCCGCATGACCGCTATCTCCCTGCAGTCTTGCATGATTACCGGTATATATTATTCTTGGACGTATAACATCATAAATTCATCGCGACCGTCGTATCATTAATTTTATTGCCTTCATCACCTGCTATGGCTTGGGCTTTGGCTTGACTCCGTCAGTAACCGTGACAAGTGAAGTCTGCCACTAATGTCCATGAGTTGACACACACCCTACCAAATAATTATGTGACTTCAAGCGAACCGTGGTTCATTAGTCTGAGACACCATGTGTTTTCGATACTAACATGATGCACAAATATTTTGATTTTCGTATTCCAGGTCCTTATAATCGAAATTCAGCAACCCCCCCAATCTACACCAAAAAACGCCAAACCCCCCCACTTTTAGTAGCCGTGGGAGAACGTTCTCCCAACCCCTCCATTGGTAGACGCCACTGGAAGTGTCTGCCAAAGACCTCTGACAAAGTTGCTACGCAACTGGGTGAAGACTACCCAAAGCGGTAGCCAGAATTTTAATTAGGGGGGAGCTGTTTACCCGACCTTGAGCAAGCCTACAAGCAACACCAAATCAACTGACTAAGGAGCTTGGAGGATGATTTAATCTATTGCAAAATGTCACATAGAAATAAGAGCTTAAAAACGATTTCCCCCCTTACATCATGATTGTGTTCATTAGTAAATGCATTATTTTGCTACACCATTGTTTTATTTCGCCGGGGGTGGGGTGGAGGTGTTGAAACACCCAAACACACACCATCTACGGCCTTGAGGCCACCGATATTGCAGTAAAAAACCTGTCGACCGTCGCGCGTCTTAGGCTATTTTATTATCCAAAGAAAATCCAGGAGCAAAAACCTTTAGGCCAAGAAATAAACGTATAGGCTTACAGTCGTAAAACGACGTCGAATCGTGGATTTAGATCGGTGGAATTGAGAAGTTTAAATTCATTAGAAGCTAAAAAGCATTCGAGACCACATTTCATTCATTGGAAATTTTAGCAATTAAAAATAGATTATGCTAATCAAATTTAACATCAACATAGGGTTATTTTGATTTTGAAAAATATTGACATACCAGGTAATGATGATTGCCTTGTGTGTCGCTAAATTTTTCGGCAAGCTTAGGTGTGTCGCATGCGGAAAAAGGTTGAGAAGCTCTGGTTTATGGTATTAAAAAATTGTGGATAAGGCATGAATGATAATTATCAGCTATTTTTTGGCAGACACTGTCGTTAAACGCGTATAGCGCCATTGCTAAATTCATAGGTCGCGATTGCACACCTTAAAATCGTGATTAGAGTAACCTATATAGACGCAAATTTCGTTTAATCGGTAATTAAACACGTCACCCTCAAAAGAAATAGATTAAGAGAACCAGAGACGCCACTCAAAGCTTTTTCCACCTAGATCTAGGTGTTTTCGGTCTTGTCTAGGTTTCTAGATTTTTTCTGTCAGGATATAGCCTTTTTCTCAAGGCGGTTTTCCGACTTTTTACACATAAAAATAGACATTTTAAGGTGAAATTGCACAAAAGACGTGAAAAAAGTCGAAAATTTTGGTGAATTTGTACCACCATTTGTAAATTTTGGAGCAAAAACTGAAAAAGAACATCAGAAATTTTATTGGGAAGGAAAAGAAAGCAAATATTAATCACCGGATGACTAAAAAAGGTCGTCAGAAATTTCAAGCCGGAAAAATGGAAAAATCCATGCATTTTCGAGAGAAATTGAGTTTGTAATGTAATTAGTTGTATGATACAATCAATGTACAATAATTAGTATACTGTCTTACGTATATACTAGCTGTACCCGGCCACGCGTTGCTGTGGCAGAAAAGACCGTCCTCTGCCTCCCCTCCCCCTCCCCTCCCCCTCCGCTCCCCTCCTCTTCCCCCTCCCCCTCCCCCTCCCCTCTCCCTCCCCTCCTTTGTTTCTATGATTGCCAAAATAAAATTGCAGCCTAGTCTATCTGAGCAAATTAATAAGTTATCTATCATTTAAATATTTGTTAAAGTAGTGAATATGACCCCAAACGCCAGTAGGCCTAGTTCGTGATTTTCAAGCACACGAAACCCGCAAAAGTCTCCAGAGTTCCAGTTAAACTTAGAGTCTTAGAGCATCACGGGGCAAACTTTCAGACAGTTCTTAGCTCCGCCCCATAGCCCATGTAAGAGATTGATTGACGTGAGGAAAGGTCAACGAAATTACGTCGAAATTCGCTCTAATGACGCAACAATCGTGGACCGACGTAGCGTTGTCCCTGGCAACGGACGCATGCACGAGCGTCCGACATTCTACGTGCAAGTGTTTCCTAACCGCACACCAGATGGCTTACGGATCAATGGCACTTGAGATCAATACTGGAGTCTTATCAGATTCCGATTTTATTTCGTGGGAAACGCGGCAACGCCATGCTTCGCTTCGCCTGACTTATTTACAAGCGCAGAAATGGCATAGTCAATGCAATCAAGATATGAGCTGAGCAACCACTTGCCCAGCCACGGCATTAACGGCATACGTTTATAATCGGGGGCTGAGGGTATATGCAATAGGCCTGCGAACTGCCGGTGCCATGGTAGTGCCCGTCCTACGAATGGAAAAAGAGAGGTCAACGTCTACTGCATTGGCATGTCACTGGAAGTCATTGGGGCGTGGAGACCAGTCTAAAAGGTGGATTAATTAGGGAGTATAATACATTGCTTTTTCTTTCGTTTCTATTATGTAAGCACATACGAAATGACAAAAGGTCAGATAAGTTGAGGCCATGTATACCGCAGCAAAGGCGCCTCACAAACGGCTAACTGCACGTTAGCAAACAGATAAGATTTAAGCTTTGATTTGAAAGAGTCCTCTGAGGCGGCCAATCTGATGTCCGGCGAAAGACTGTTCCAGCTGTAATCCAGCATCTGCTGGGACCAGCAATTCCCTTGAGCAACATTGTAAGATGCATGGCAATGGCAAGATAGTGATTCTATCGGTGTCCTAACAGTGATCGCTTCAAAGTTTAAACTGACCAAGTCATCATCATGTAGAAGTCTAAAAGAACTTATTAGCGTCCACTGAAAAATCTTTCTGAGACTGTCAAACTCTTTACTTGTACTGTGAAGTAGAATTTCATGCATAATGACGATTATTGTGTTTGGGTCACTTGAGTCAATCTGTTAAAATTCATACTGCACACTTCCGACAAGTCAATTTCACGCTTCTTGTCAGTGTCACCAGAACACTCAAAAATGTCAACTTTAGACTCAAAAATGTCAACTTTAGACTCAACAAATTCAACTTTAGACTCAACAAATTCAACTTCAGACTCAGCAATG
The DNA here is from genome assembly GCA_945859605.1 of Lumbricus rubellus. Lineage (NCBI taxonomy): Eukaryota > Metazoa > Annelida > Clitellata > Crassiclitellata > Lumbricidae > Lumbricus > Lumbricus rubellus. The sequence goes on along the minus strand of OX243813.1, from coordinate 54,772,808 downwards.
TCAACTTAACACCCAACAAACAATGTCAATTGCAAACTCAATTGACAAACAACGTCAACTGCAAACTCAACAAACAATGTCAACTGCAAACTTAACAAGTATAAATGTCAATTGCAAGCTTAGCAAACAGCCAAACAATGTCAACTTTACACACAAGAGTGTAAACGTCTCGCTGAGCAATGTCCAGTGCTGCACACTAAAATTTATCAGAAGCACACGACTGCAGACTTGTGATCTGATCCACATACAATGTACAAATTGTACATGTTCATAATATAGACGCATTGCGCTACTGTATCAAGATGCTTATGCCATGATGCTACAGACAATCATCATTGTCATACTAGTGAAGGCAATCTGGGTTACAGATCGAGCCGCCAGGTGGCAAATGACATCGCCAACAGGTGGTCTTAGCGGCTACCTATTACTGTCAGTAATAGAAGGCTCTGGCGGCTATTATTCTCGTGAACGCACACAGCGCACGTGGAGTGGACCCATTCGGTGAAGTGGAAGAGTTGGGAAGCGTCAGGGTGGAAACTGCCGGGAGTGGGGTTTTTAAAACCCCAGTCTTTCTTAGAGTCCCATGGTAAGTCTGTTTTTCACACCCAAATTTCACGTGGAGTATAGTCCAACCCCTCCGTTATTTTTCCACAATTCTCGCACTGGAGGCGTAAACGTATAATCGCGGTTGCATACGAGATTCGAATCCTTGCACTGAAGTTTATAATTATTTTGTAAGTATACCTTCATACATTTTTTGTAAATCTATCCAACTCACGATTAATGAGCACACCGACCGTACACTGTCGGTGGGAAGACGAGATGATGAGGGAGAGGACTTTTCCACCCCTACATCATACATGTATAATTGTATATGCCAAGGTCAAGAAAATGAAGTTGCTAACACTTCATACCCATGGATGTCTGAGTGCTCTAGATTCACCTAAGCAACAGCTTCTAATCTAATTAATCTGCTCCGAAGAATGAAGTTCTATTCATACAACCACAAGCAATCCAATCACAATGGCTGGAATAAAATACAATACGATACAAGACAATATTATTATAGATCTGAAACGTGATAATCTCTTACTTGCGGAGTTGAGTCAAGTGCATTGAAGCCTGGTAACTATTAAGACCCATATTAATAGCCTACAGGCCCTACATGTAAGTAGGCTGGAAGAGGCCAGTTTTCAGCTTAGAACGATACACAGCGTAAGTTGCATTTAGTGTAATAGCGCTCAGATTGCTTAATTTTTATGCAAGGCATTATGACTATACAATTGTATATATATATATTATAGGCGATGCAGGGCTGTAGGCTATAATGGCAGTAAATATGTATACGTGGTGAAAATGTTGGCGCGAAAACGCACCTGTAGTGCCGATACAACGAGAGAGAGACAGACAGACAGACAGACAGACAGACAGACAGACAGACAGACAGACAGACAGACAGACAGAGACAGACAGAGAGACATACAGACAGACAGACAGAGACAGACAGACAGACAGACAGACAGACAGACAGACAGACAGAGACAGACAGAGAGACATACAGACAGACAGACAGAGACAGACAGACAGACAGACAGACAGACAGACAGACAGATACACACACACGCGCAATACAGAGACAGAGACAGAGACCGCGAGCAGAGAAAGAAAACTATGACGTAGAGCGCAACAATTCTTTAGTAGTAATTATTATGTTAAAAAGAAAGGAGCTTTAACATCGGCGTTGTTTGAATTGATGTTGAAGTGTCAATTTTAAAGTATTGCTTAACTGATGTACTTTAAAAAGAGAAGAGAAAGCAGAACTTTCGTCTTATCTTTATATCTAGTAGGCCTATAAAGTCGGAAGATAATTATACAATCAATCAATCAATCAATCACATAAATTTATATAGCGCCTCTTCAAGATCTCTACTCAGAGGCGCTCCCAACCCAGGCCTGGTCAAAAAGAAAGGTCTTGAGAAGACGGTAGAAAGAGCCAGCAGAGTCACGAGGAAGAGAACGGAGAGCCGTAGGGAGGCCATTCCAGATAGCTGGACCCACCACAGAATATGGTCTTCGCTGCATAGTAGCGGTACGACAAAAAGGGACAAGATAGTCACCGAGAAAAGAAAGAGATGTTGATCGAACTTATGTTAAAGTGTTACTAGGCCTACTTTAATCAGTCATCATTCACATGCTCTAGGCATAGTTTAAGAGTTGCAATCTGCTTGGTGTGGGTTTGATAACTTGAGTGAGCGTGAACGGCTTAATTGTGGGATTCGAAAACCTACAATGTCATGTAGCCTACAAAGGTTGGCTTCATGCCGTCCAACCCCCTACTTTTGAAGAGTTGTGCGTCAAGGCCGACCTCGCTCTATTTTCCACTGTTTTGTCTAACCCTGTGCTGTCCTCCCAACATGCAGTTTATGAATCGCAACACTCTTTGCGTCCACGTTCACACAACCTTGAAATTCCACGTTTTGACCTTCTCACAAGAAAGCGCATCATAACTAGAATGCTTTACACTTATAAACATCCGTTTTTTATAAGTTACATTACGTTACTTTCCACATATATTGCTATACTTTTAACATCATTACTTCTATGTGTTATATTGCATTATTTCTCGTTGTCACATTGTGCGTTTTCAAATGGAGTAATAAAGGCTACACTAACTTACTTACTTATTTCTTCTTCCACCGCCAAAATCATCGGCCAAGACTAACCACTCCAGAACATCGCCGGGCGTTGATTGCCCGGGCTCGCCCCTACAACTACTTAAACCCGAGGGATCATAATAGTATGTATATACGAGGCACAAAAAACGATGATGATGATGATCATCATCATAATGACGACGACGACGACGATGATGATGATGATGATACTCGATGCGTGAAAGCGTTTTCCCGGTAGTTCTGCACACAGAGCGCCTCTGAATAGTTGATAGCGCGAGAGTCGTTTTAAAAACTATATGGATAGGAAACTAATTTCTTTTGAGTGTCAAAGTTAAGAGATGTCCTATCATTCTTATGGCATCAAATGCAATCGAAGGCTATTAGCAGAACTTAACGTAATCAGAGTGGAGTTTAAGGCTATTTATATAGCAGCGATTAAATGCCTTTTAAAGGTGTTTAAAGAAGGCGTTCAACTACCTACAGAATCATGGGCGTCCGCAGGAATTTTTCTAGAGGGGCGCAAACTTTTAAATAATTGTCACATGGTCCAAATTTAATGGGTGACAGTCTGAATGTCCATATTACCACGAGAGAATTCTATAGCCTACATATACGTTTTGCGCCCAAAGAAAAAAAATAGGTTCAACTTGTAGAACGAATCGATAATCACATTGAAAATCGCGTTGTAACAACCACAACCAAATAATCTAAATGTATGTGCAACTATGCGAAAAATCCAGGGGGGCGCAAGTGCGCCCCCTTGCGCCCCGCTGCGGACGCCCATGTACAGAATTAAATAAATAGAATTCTGATTCTTCTTCTTCTTATCAGCAAAAACAAAGTCTGAAGTAGCTTACTGCTGTGTAATGAGATTAGAATAATTAGATACATCGTCATGATCGTCTGTAGCGTAATCAATGCTATGCTATTATAGTCTATTGTGATATAATCTATTGTAATAATAATAATAATAGTAAGAATAATAATAATAATGATAATAATGATAATAATTAGCACATTGTGCCTGTGTTTGTCAGGCGTTTGCACATTTGCACATTTTGTTTGCACAGTTTAAAATGGAAATAAATGATGGTTTGTAACAATAATAATAATAATTTTTAAAAATAATAATAATAATAATAATGATGATGATGATGATGATGATGATGATGATGATGATGATGATGATGATGATGATGATGATGATGATGATGATGATGATGATGATGATGATGATGATGATGATGATGATGATGATGATGATGATGATGATGATGATGATGATGATGATAATAATAATGATGATGATGATGATGATGATGATGATGATGATGATGATGATGATGATGATGATGATGATGATGATGATGATGATAATAATAATAATGATGATGATGATGATGATGATGATGATGATGATGATGATGATGATGATGATGATGATGATAATAATAACAATAATAATAATCAACGCTGTTGCCTTCAGAGGCACTTTCGCAAGCCATGGAAGCAGACGAACAGGTTTTATAGCAGCAGTTAGGAGATAAGTCGATAAGGGATCCAAAATACCTCGGGGCAAAAATATAAATAAATAAAAAGTAAATACAGCGCCCTCCTTGATGCTCATGTCTTCATTTCGGTGGCTTTGTAAACCCTAGGCCCGCTGAACATCAAGGACCTAGACTTTATCTCAGATTTGGGTCGCCGTCTTACACAAGCTACGGTAGACCCCCGAGAATCAAGCTTTGTATTACAACGTACATGTACATATCCGATTGTATCTTCATGAATATACAGCGCTTCAACACTGTGGCTTCCACATGTTCCTTTATTAAGCCCCTAATTGACATGGATGAGGATGGTTGGTCTCAATGAAATTGACACAGTTATTGTTCTGTTTGGAATACTTGATGAAGAGAATAAATAATGTTAAATATTGTGGAATAAATATAAAATAACAATAATAATAAATAACAATAATAGTAGTAGTAATAATAATAATTGTCATATCTATGGTGAACATAATAGGCCTAGTAGTTATAAACACGAATTGCGGTAGCTGTTGACGCTGATGAATTTGCGCTGTTTTAGACACCTTTTAAACGAATGCAATTGATTTATATAAATAAACTTCGTCGCATTATGACTGCGGGCTGCTTACCCTACGGCGGTGCCGGTCTTAGTACGACGTGTTGAGTAGGGCTTTAATTTTTCAATCGGGTTCCGAGGAACCAAAGGAACCCAAGGGTTCCGAGGAACCCAAGAGTTCTGCGGAACCATTATTTCTTGCTTAAAGTAACATTATTACCTACAATAATTATTATATAGTACAACTGTCTTCTATACTTATGTTGTCATACAGCGTAATAGTCCCACGAGTGAAATAATAATACTAATTATAATGATAATATCGAGTGGGTTGCCAGTTATTACTGGCAACCCACTCGAAACCACTCATCTCTTCCAACGCCTCTCAATTTGTACCCAAAGATTTAACGCAGTTGCATTTCGAGGCACTTTCACACAGTTGTTCTGTGATGAGGACCGCTAACTATAGAACAAAGAACTTCTTGTGCTGTTTCTTGTAAAAATATTTTGTTTAATAAAAGATTGATGATAATAATAGTAATTAAAAAAATAATAACATTAATAATAATAAGAATGCCGTGTATATTCTGCTCTGTAAATCAATCAATCAATCAATCAATCTATTGCATATATCGATGAATAATCATCGATGAATTTACCTCACAGATCGATGCTGTTTGCAGCATTTATATTGCGCCATCTTCACGTTCGTCATCGGACGGTTCTTTCGTTTAGGTGGACGTCCTGCAGAGGTCACGACCTCCGATGACCTCGTCGGGTCATTCCTCGGTCGCAGTCGACCCCGGTCGCTGTCGACCAATTGACCCCTTCGAAGGGCCGTGACCTCTGCCCCGTCGGCGTTGTGCAGGGGTCTGTAGCGGCCGAACTGCCCCTCAGCATCGGATTCCTCAAGGACCTGCTCCTCTCCGTTGACTGAACCCTTCCCATCGCTGTCCTGTCCGCACAACGCTTTCCGAATCAAACTCTTCACCTGACCCATCGTGACCTTTCACCTTTGACCCATCGAAGACGAAGACGACAACGAAGAAGTAGCCGTGACCCTTGACCTTTGACCGGAGTCGGTCGGTCAGCGCCCGCGAACTGACCTAGATCGACGATGACCGGAAGTCGTCGATGCATGACACGTGACCTGGACAGACAACGCCGCTGCTGATTGGCGGCGTCTGACCCACATTTCGCAGCAGTACGTCATATCCGCCTGACAGCTATAGCACACAGTGGTGACATCTAAATATGGCCTGCGGCAGACATCCGCGATTCTTCTTCAGCGGCCGGAACCGGAAACACTAATCCGGAAGTCGTCGTCGTGCGTACTACGCATGCGCGAACGCCGATTCCCAAGATGGCGACCGGTTCTCGCGTAATAATTCCATGAACAGAGATGTCAAAAGCCGTGTTTGTACATAGATATATGACCTAGAAAATGCGCATCATAATCAGCGTGACGCCTTGCATCTTCTTTTTTCTTCCTCTTCCTCGTAGACCGAACGGCGATTATCCTAGCGCCAGGTCGTTTCCGGTTTGGCCGGCCCCCGACACAAGAGGTCGCCCACGTGCGCCGAATGACATAGCGCCCACCGCCACCGCAGATGTTCTCGCTTCCTTATCATCAGAGGCATAGAGAGCCGCAGCTGCTGCTGCTGCTGCTGTTGCTGCTGCTGCTGCTGCTGCTGCTGTCTATTGCACGGCGTACATTCCTCCCTGAATACGCCCCTCAAACAATGCGCTCTTGCGGATCCGTGACGTCATGGCGCATGCGCAGTCGACGGAGCAGCAGCGTAAAACGGAAGGAAGAGGCGGCGGGAGTGTGGACGGAACAGCGGGAGGCAGACGACGACAATAATAAGGGCGGCGCAGGAGGGAGTGAAGGAGGGAGGGAGAGAGGGATGGAAGGGCGGTTGGGTGGCTGAGAGGGAGGGTGACGCAGTGGAGGAATAGCACGTGCGGAGGGTGTCTGAGGGAATGTCGTCAGAGCACGGGTGGTTAATAAAAGGCCGTGGGTGAAGGGTTGGATGACGTAAAAGGAAAAAGAGAGACAGACAGAGACAGGCAGACGAACAGACAAGAAGAGGTAGAGAGACAGAGATACAGAGACAGAGAGACAGAGATACAGAACAACTTGCGGAGGGCGTGCAACGAAACGTCCTTGGCAATGAAAATTTTCGCATATAAATATAAATATACACGGCGGGCGACGGAGGGTATATGACGGAATGGCGATCGGCGGGTGGAGGCCAACGGATCGGCCACCACTGCTGCAGCATTGCATCAACACTGGTGCGATGGTCGTCTGTCCGTCCGTTCGTCCGTCCGTCGGTCGATAAGTAGATTATCTCAAACCGAGTCGATCGACCGCGGCTCTTGTACCCACCGCCGTCGCTCTGTGGCGCTAGCGGCGGCGGCGGTGGCTGAGGCGGAGGCGCACTGGTGGCCTCGGCAATGACGTCAAAGTTTCTGACCGTCTGCGGAAAACCAGAAGGATGCAAAAGAAGGCAATGAAGCAGACAGACAGACAGACGGACAGACAGACAGACAGACAAACAGACGGACAGACAGACAGACAGACAGACAGAGCTAGATATACAAAAAGACATAGACAGAGACAGACAGGCAGAAGACAGGCAGACAGAGAGACAGGCAGAAAACAGACAGACAGAAAGACAGACAGACAGACAGACGGACAGACAAGCAGACAGAGCTAGATATACAAACAAGACATAGACAGAGACAGTCAGACAGAAGACAGGCAGACAGAGAGACAGGCAGAAAACAGACAGACAGACAGACAGACAGACAGACAGACAGACAGACAGACAGAGAGCACGCTTAGCGTCCGAGGCAGTGTGGGATTGGGAAGGGTCAGGCAAGAAATCCTGTCTTCTTTAAAATTGTGGATTGGCTGCGAGATTTCATAGTATATCTAATTTTGTTTAGTATTATAATTATAAGGAGACGAAGTTTGAGCAAAATCTTTGATTTGAGCGTTATTACGATTTTCAAAGTTTAAATGTCGACGTTCAATGGTCAAAGTCCTGGCATTGGTCTATGTTATGAGGTTTCAGGTCTTGACATCAACAATACCATCCTTCTTTGCCCAGGCTCGGGACTGGCACTGCTAAAGTGTGGGCAGTGGCGGACGAATGCAGACCCCAACACTATCTACCACTCCCCGAGATACTGAAACAAAGTAGTTGTTAATAATTTGTGGTAGGCTTATAATACGCAAGATAATATTGTCTGTTATTGACAGCCGTCGAAGTCGGGGGATGTCGCTGCAATCGGATAAAACTGAGCACAGTTTAAACACCCGATAAACGTGTTCCATCGATGCTATATATAAAAATTGCATTGTGTTTTTTTTTCTTATTTCACTACTTGTTACACTCTGCCAGTGCCAGTCCCAAAGCCTAGATAAATTAGGAGGATGGCAGTGTCGTTAAAAAGTAACAAACCATTATTCGAGCTCAATGAGATTCTCAACTCCTCCACTCTGAGCTCCATCTGCTGAGCCTCCGAACTTGGAAATGACTTATATAGCGGCGCATCCTCAGCATCTTATTCTTCCAAGGGCGGATCCAGGGGGGGCCAATCCGGCCATGGCCCCCATTTAGAAATGCCCATGTATGGTGCCCCCCGCATTTGGATTCAGTGGTTGCTCAAAGGGTATGATTTTCCCGAAAATTTGGCCGGATGACTAAAAAAAGGTCATCAACTTTTTTGGCGGATGCGATTTTTTGTCCCCAGAGCCAAGGTGTCAAGAAATTTTTGGCCCCCCAGTCCGAAGTTTCTGTATCCGCCCTTGTCTTCTTCTGTAAGTTCTCTGCCCCTCGGCAGGTTTCAACTTCAAATGACGCCATTCTTCTCTCCGCTGTATACTTTCCTCTTCAGTTCGTTGTATGTACCCGTCAGTCATCATCCATCCCAGCATCCTCAGCATAGCAGAGGCCAAGTCGTGAAGCAGATCATGACCGAGATCTGCGGGGTAGATCAAAAACAGCTGCTGTTCTCCAGGAACTAAGCAGTAATACTTGAAGAACCGATCCTTTAGCCTGGAGGAGTAGTAGAAAACTGTGGAGACCGCACGAGGAGCGAGCACTTCCGCGGAACCTGTGGGGTTCCTTGGAACCTCGATTTCAAATCAAAACCCTACTCAACACGTCGTACTTAGACCGGCTCTGCCATAGGGTAAGCAGCCCGCAGTGAAAATGTGAGGAATCAAATTTATATAAAATGAATTGCAATCGTTTAAAAGGTGTCTAAAATAGCGCAAATTCCTCAGCGTCAAAAGCTACCGCAATTCGTGTTTATAATTACTATGACATGACTGTGTTCAACCTACTAATGAAAGTTTTCATTATTATTATTATTATTATTATTATTATTATTATTATTATTATTATTATTATTATTATTATTATCTATCCTTTATATCCGTTTAAAACATTACAACACCATTTGGCTGCACGTGATGAACAGTGAACACCTGACAAACACAGGCATAATGTGCTAATTGTTTTCCCCAAATTATTATTAATATTATTATCTTTGAACCCATAGTAATTTTAAAGTCTGTGTGTACACCTCAATTCCAAGTGGATCATTATAGTCCAACCCTCTGCAGTTATTTTTCTATAATTGTGTTCACTGTTATTCAACAAAATCTGGTTCGACAAAAGAACCGCGGATTGCCACGGCATTAAAGCAATGGATTATTATTATTATTATTATTATTATTATTATTATTATTATTATTATTATTATTATTATTAGCATTGTTACAATGGCAATGTGGATGAAAAACAGATGGCGTTTCCTCGTTGGATTGCCACCGAGATTCTCTGAAACAGGTAGCTTGTCTCGAGTCTGTCCTGCGTCGCCTCGGTCAACCTCCGTCCCAGGTCCAGCACAAAATCAAGTCCCTCTGAACTCCAGGAACCGCTGGACTCCAATGCCACCGCTACAAAGGCATGTGTTCGAGTGATTGCGGCGTATTTCAATCTTTTGGTGACGGCAGCCCGGTTTGCGGCCTCACCTGCTCCTGTTGATGTTGCTGCCAGATGTGACGCTGCAAAGGTGTCCGACACTGTCACGTCCCAAGTGAGACATCTTCCACTTGTCCATGGAATCAGCGTCACACCGTCTGGCCGTTTACCGTCCTCCCTGGTGAGCCCGAGCGGTTCCTTCTGTTATTATTATTATTATTATTATTATTATTATTATTATTATTATTATTATAAACTCAATAATCTTTATTAATAATCAAAGGTGTGTCAAACAATAACCGGAGATATTACTAATGTCGCTCTGGAACGGCTCACTCGGTAGTGTCTGGTTGGGCAAAAGTGCCTCGGAAAGAAATGGCATTAAAGCGTTGGATGGTGGCAGAGAGGCGTTGGAAAAGGTAAGATTATTATTATTATTATTATTATTATTATTATTATTATTATTATTATTATTATTATTATTAATATTAATATTATTATTATTATTATTATTATTATTATTATTACTATTATTATTCGGCAAATGAAATTGTAGACACATTTTTTAAAATTTTCAACCTCTAATAAGACGACGATCAGATTCAACGTTATTTATTCAGATGAAAATATTTTTTATGACAATGACGTAACGTTTCTGTTGCATGTTCCTTGAATCACATGATATTGGACACGGTACGTAGATCATCAGTTAACTCCGCCTTAGTCTTGCAAGTCCAAATCCTGAATGAATGAGGTCGGCGACGTTAATGATCTTGTTTAGCCTATCACACAGTGCGCTTAATCTGAATTAAGCTGTTACTTCTACCAGTAGGTAAAATTATATGAAACTTTACAGATCGTTAAGTGACGTGCTGCTGTAACTGTAAGTCTTATACCTTCCTTCCTCGTTGACTGCTTCGTAGCCTATCTGTGGTCTACGGGTCTACTCCACGGGTTCCTGCCCCGTTTGGACTGAACCAGGATTCTATGCTGGTTGTGTCGGGAGCACTTCTGATTAGTTACTCTTGAAGAGGCGCTATATAACTGTCTTAGATGAATGAATGAAATGAATGGATGAACGAATGAATGAATGAATGAAACAAATAGACTGGACTTAATGGCAAACGTTCAAAATATAATTAGTCGTGTGTTTCACGAGTAATACTTTTGAATTTATGATAAAGCTCAATATAGAGAACAATAATATTATAATAGTCGTAAGTCATCCATCCATGCAATAAAAACTGTAATTCTTATGCACCTTTTATAAGTATAATATTTCATCTATAACTGAAAGTGTATCGATACGGTTGATGTAATCTCGAATACACCAAAACAAAGGTGCGGACACGTCACGGCAACTTGTATGGTAATATGCGACCATTCGCCATCTGGTGAATCGTACTGAACTAATCGTGTCAAAGGTTTCGCTCTTTGGGTTCGCTCAATTTTGCGGAATTCGACGGAAACAGTAGAAAGGCTTTAGCTGTATAATATTCATGTGGTCACTGTGGACCATTGGTCACTAACATAAGTCATCACGTGGATAACATCTGGAAGTTTACAATAGCTCGCGGGCCGCAACATATTAGAATAATATCATGCAAATGAAACTATTTACCTAGAATTATATCATAACCGCATGCATAAAATACAATCTGTAGCAATGATATGATCCGTTAAAATCTGCATAACATTATATTTTCAGTGTAACTATTATAATATGGTCGTCGTCGTCGTCGTGCCCATCCTCATTGCTGCGGATCGGGGATCAGAGCCGACGACGTCATCCTCCTCCATTGCTCTCTGTTCCTCGCGGTCCTCACGCAGTCCACCATCGCCATCCCCGTCCACTCCTCCACGTCATCCATCCATCTTCTTCTCGGTCTTCCTCGGGCCCTTTTCCCATCCACATAGCCCTGACATATGAATGCCGGCAGCTTGTCTGCTCGGATCATATGTCCGAAGTAGTTCAGCTTCCTTGCTCTCACCACCTCCAGCAGGAGGTGGTGAGAGCAAGGAATATAATATGGTACTACACAAAAAATTGAAAACTGAGAGCCACAATGATATGAAGTGCATCGATGCAATTTCTTTTAAATATGCGACAAAAAAACTGTTCGTTCAAAATACCTGAAATTGTGGTAAAGTGTCAGTATTTCATATTGACAAAGGTAGAAAAAAATGTTGACGATGCTGTTGTTGTTGTTGTTGTTGTTGTTGATGATGATGATGATGCTGATGCTGATGATGATGCTGATGATGATGATGACGATGACGACGATGATGATGATGATGATGATAATAATATTTGGCATAATAATATAATGCATTTTGAAATAGATCTATAGGCTTACTTCATCAACTTTCAACAAGTCAAATTCGTCTGAAGAAATGTAAATTAACTGGACTCTTTTACGCATTACACTCTCGGGTCTGCAGTATGACATCGAGTTTCTAACTTTCTACGTCACTTACATTCATCGCCATTTGCAAAAGTAGTTCCGGTGACCTCTTACATAACTTTAAACAGCTCGACATGCTGCAACGTTGGATTTCGGGCAAAGAGGAGGAAGATCAGTTAACTGTTAAAGCAAAGATTTGTGCCAGGACGCCATAGAGATTTGAAAATAAGTGCGAGGACGCCGTCCATGACCGTCCAGCCACACTTTAAGCCCTGCAGTCTACATCGGAATCAAATTAGTAATACTTCGGAAATCCTCATCACGAACTTCCAACAATAAATAAATTCGTCGGAAAACATGGATATTACCTAACTCTATTATTCATTACTCCGTTATGTTACTATGTATAGGCCTAGACATATTAACTATAATTATTTCATTTAATTGTACCATGTCTGTAAACCAAATAGCGGTTAGCAAAGGGTGTATTAAAGAATTTTTTATCTTATCTTATCTTGAGAAGGTTGAACAAATAGTATTTTTAAACACGAATTGCTGTAGCTGTTGACGCTGATGAATTTGTGAGAGTTTAGACACCTTTTAAACGCTGTCAGCTGATTTATATAAACATAATTCGTCGCATCATGATTGCGGGCTGTGTGCTCTACCACCACAGTGCCGGTCTAAGTACGACGTGTTGAGTAGGGCTTTGATTCTCAATCCGGGGTTCCAAGGAACCCTCCAAGGGTTTCAAGGAACCATTAATTCTAAGACTTGCTTAAGTAAAATTATTACGTCTATATAAATCAGTTGCAATGTGTGTAGCAGGACGGCTCGAGAGGTCAACGATGTCATATGCTATATACTCTCTCCGCTCAGCTGCACAAGCGGTACTTATCGTTCCACGCTCACGGACTGCAATCAGGCAGCGCCGAGCTTTTTCCGTGGCTGGCCCTGCGACCTGGAATGAGCTCCCTGTTATCCTTCGTCAAATACCTATTAGCCTTTCTATACTTCTACTTCAGTTCTTTCTCTTCTCAAAACTGTCTTATTCGACCGGGGTTGGACTGGGAGCGCTCCTGAGTAGTAACCTTGAAGGAGCGCTATATCAAATTCTCTGTAAACAAACAACAAACACGACCTTTTGTTTTGGCGATATACTTGTCAATTCTAGATGAAACTCTACAAAATTTCAGAGAATGTACGCGGGATAAATATCAATGTTTCCTGAAAATGTTATCCAATTCTACGAACAGAGTCCGAAGTTATGCACATTCAAATTTTGGCAAAATGTTTTTAAGTTTCCAACATTACTATTATTACTGTTATTACTATTATTACTATTATTACTATAATTATTATTATAATTATTATTATTTTTTATAATTATTATTATAATTATTATAATTATAATTATAATTTCGTCGTCGTCGTCGTCATCGTTATCGTCATCATCACCACCATCATCATCATCATCATCATCATCATCATCATCATCATCATCATCATCATCATCATCATCATCGTCATCGTCATCGTCATCGTCATCGTCATCGTCGTCGTCGTCGTCGTCGTCGTCGTCGTCGTCGTCGTCGTCGTCATCATCATCATCATCATCATCATCATCATCATCATCATCATCATCATCATCACCACTATCACCATCACCATCACCATCACCATCACCATCATCATCATTGACTTTTTATATAGGGCATCTTCAAGAAGCGCTCCCAGTTCAACTACGGCTAAATAATGCAGTTTTTAAGCGTGAAAGAAACATATAGTGCTTGGCATAATTATGATGTAGTCATGCACTGCCAAGCATTGCCATTAAATGCGTGTTGTAGGCAGATGCAGATTTGGGAAGCAAGGTGCAGAATTCCGGAAAAAAAATTTCGCGCCTCGCCTATGTCGATCCCGTCGGGGCCTGCACTGTGTATACAGATACAATACAGACGGCGAGGACACTGTAAATGAATAATTAAATACCTCGTCCATGCCATGACGTCAGGTTAATTGCAACAAACGAATCAGCAAACAATAGAAGAATTTAAGACAATGAGGACCACATTCGAATTCAAAACAATGCTTAGGACCCAAGTATACAGGTACGCGACCCAGCACATCGCCAATAGGTAACTTTTCAGTAATCACACGGCGTTTGAATAATACATCAGCAATATAGGCTACTTTTTAATATGATACATGATTGTATCATATGATACATGATTGTATCATATGATACATGATTGTATCATATGATCCATCATTGTGTCATATGATACATCATTGAATTTGTATCCGTCATTACTCGTGAATAACAGCAGCGGGACGAGTACACCAGAAATGAACCAGCAAAACAGGGTTGCCAAGTCGTCGCGAAAAGAGCGAGTTGGGCTACTTTATAATGTGCTCGCGATTGAAAGCGATGTACTATAGAATAGATCGTCAATAAATGACGTCACGCTCCTGGGGGTCACACATTTGACTTTGTATTGAAGCGTGACGAGGGAAGGGTTGGAGGATGGTAGAAATCGTCAACACTGTCTTGCGTAATATCATTTATGAACGGCCCCTTAGCGACCTCGCGATATTTTGGGCTACTTTTGAATTGTCCAGCGGTCGCCAGGGCGACACTGATAATTCTCATAATTTTGGCCGCTGCAGGTTACTATTATTCTTATCTTTTCTGGCTAATAGCCTATTCATATTTCGTGTTGTTAATTTAGTAATCTAATCCTGTTAATTTAATAATTTAATCCATGCTCTATGGTTTACGGCAAGAACACTAGACATAGTAGACAGTCTGTCGTCTAAATTCGTATGTCACACGTTTCATCACGTTAAATGACGTGATCATGTCATGTCATGTCATTTCGCCATCGTCGCTCTGCGACGGTTGGCTGCACGAATGGATCAGCATCTTCCACAATTGTCTATCTCCTGCCATGTTCATTAGTCTCCTCCCCGAAAGTCCAGTCCATTTCAAGACGTTGTCTATCCATGCCGTTCTAGGTCTTCCTCTACTTCTTTTCCCCTCCATCAATCCCGTCATCAGGCTGTTTTCTATGCTGTTCTTTTGTTGTCTCATGACGTGTCCGAAATACCGCAACTTTCTCGTTTTTACGTGGATCAACAGTTCTTGCTTTGTTCCTACTATGGCGTACACCTGCTCGTTGGTCAACTCTTTTGTCCATGGAATTCTTAGTATCTTTCTAAGACATTAATTTTGTTCTCGAATGCTTGTATGCGTCTTTCCTCTTCTTTTTTTAATGTCCATGCCTCACACCCGTATGTCGCCACTGGCCACACCAAGGCCTTTAGCAGTCTCGTTTTTGTTCTGTTGCTGACAGCTTTGTTTTTCTAAACCTTCGTTAGCTTGACGTGATCAACAACATGACTATTATAACGAAATCAATAAAGTGCGCTTTTGATGTGGCCTACATGCAGCAAAACTTTTAATGTCTTCATTTAGCTGCTCAGCTCGCGACTTTGGGCTACTTTTTGACGCGACCTCGCGACAAAGCTTTCCGATGTATGGCCACCCTCCAGTAAAAGCAAAGAGACTGACATAATGAGACGTGTTGCATAATTAAACACCCGCAATTGGCATCAACGTCGTCTCAGACTAAAGAAGCTCTGTAACTGGCCACGTAGGACCTTCGCAGTCAGGATTAAATTGGTCTGCATGGGTTAGTGACAGGCTAATGTAGTTTTTGGAACCAGCCATCCTCCCTCCTTCGAAATGCTCCTTCGTATTAACTGAGTGGTCAGATACTTCTGTAGGAGGGTAAAACACAAAGAGGATTGGTTTAGGGTATACGCCTAATGGTATCTTAGCAAGAAGAGCGCACGGTTGCCGGATCGCTTCCCTCTGTATACCCTCTCAAATTTCCACTCAACCTTCCATTCGGCAGATGGCGTTGGTAAACTGAGCAGTTACTGTAGGACACAATGGAGTCTTGCATGGCTGCCAAACAGTTAAATTCTACTCCTGTAATAACTTCTGACCATCCGTTCCAACGATGAATGATATTTTAACCATCACACTGCGTTGTGTCAGCTTAAAATGAAACGCTGATTATTATTAATCGAGGGACAGATTGTGAGTTTCTCACCTTTGTAACTCCAGGTTGATGTCTCTGCAGGGTCCGGGTGACCCTGGGGTAACGTAGATCAACGGTCTGGACTTCATCCAACTCGGTCGTCGGCTGACACCATGCAGAAGCGACATCTGGACACCGTCGGGGCAGTCGCTGTCTGTCACTTCCGGTTCAGGTTCGAAGGCCGCCATCCTACTTCCGGTGCTTCTGAAAAGTCAAAAGAGTAAACTGTTGGCGGGAAAATCACAGGTCGTAATGTAAAGTGATGCAATGTAATAATAATTATAGTCAGTTCAGTATTGTATTGGTAATTTACGATCATACATAAAATCATATAATGCAACATAATATATAATTATAAAATTTTCCGAAGTAGTTCAATTCACAAAGGCAAATAAGACAACGTAGGCCTATAGTGTATAAAAAGATTATGGAAACAGTAGTCAATCAGATAGCTGTGACTGCTTTTCAAATAATAATTTTTTTTTAATGTATATATATTTATATTGGAGAGGAGGATCAACTGGAGAGGATGCACCAGGGCTTTCGCCAGAGCTCCAGTAGCTGACGGCACCAGGTGACCAGATGATATTTATATTATATAAATAATTATATACAGGGTGGTCCAGCATGAATGTCCCGACTTTGCACGCGTATAACTTCGCCAATTGTTAACATTTATTTATAATTAATGCATCAAATTAAAGGTATTTCACTCTCGTATTAGCTCTAAGAAAGTCGAACTGATACCAGTTTATTTTTTAAAATACTTGGAACAGCGCTATAGCTACCATTTTTGTCATTACTGACGCAATATAACGCCGTTTCCCCGTGAAATTCTATCGGGTTTTTTCTAAAACGCGCGTAGACACGATCATTTTGGGTGTTTGTAGGGTCCCTACCATGAATAACTTCTCATCGCAAAACCACGTCATTTCAATTTTGCCAACAGCCGTGCACTGCCATGCGCTGCCTCAGACGCTTGCACACTGCCAGCCGTTTCTTTGCGTAAGAGTTGGAGAGCTCGTTGGACTTCTGGTCGACGAATTGCTTCAACTTTAGGCATATATCATCTTTTCCAATACGTTATGTAGTGCTTCTAAGACTGCCTGCTTTGCGCTGAATTTCCATGGGAGATTTGCATGTATGGCCTGCTTTGGTCAATGTCTTGACTGCAAATTTACTCGGACAAACGAGCAATGTTAGTGGATGTGAGCGCCGTGCACACCGATTTCCATGGTTTGCGAGTAGAAAGTCCTGTTTTATCAAGTTTCAGTAGCAGATAATTCAAGGTATTGTTTATTTCATCCTCTGCTAGAAAATTCGTTAATCATTTCAAACGAATTACATCCCCCATCAGTTCGAAAAAATTAACTTCGAAATGCGATCATCGTCTGTCAACGGTGCCAAATTGCGTCACAAAAACCTATCAAAATATGGTAGCTAGCGCTGTTAAGAGCATATAATTAAAACCTAAATTAGCACCTGTTCAACTTTTTTCGAGCTAATACTAGAGTGAAATAGCTTTAATTTGATGCATTAAGTATAAATAAATGTTACAAATTGGCAAAGTTATACGCGTGCAAAGTCGGGACATTTATGCTGGACCACCCTGTATAATTATGTGCGTACGCGTACATGCAAGACATTGTATTCTGCCGTGCTAAGCAAAAAGACAGTAACTCAAGATTTTCCATTTTTGAGTTAGCACTTGTTTTCACATCCTGACAACATGTTCTATCATACCTGGAAGCAAGGAAACGGTATCTGTCCGGGAACATGGAAAAAAGTGGAAATGAAATTCACAGTATCTCAAAAAAGGGTCGTCGTGCTAAGCAAAAACGCAGTAACTTGAGTTACTGTCTTCTTACTTAGTATTCCATGTATTTTGATCGCCGACCGATTTACAGATATTTCAATATCTCGACTTCCAAATTTCATAGAATCGTCATCTTGGTGTCAAAACATACACATTCAGGGTCAAGGAGTCCAATAGGGGTCATCTAAAAGTTTCCCCGTGGGTCTGAGTGGCGGCCATTTTGGCCCATTTTTCAAAATGGTGCTCAAAATATGGATTTTTCAGTTTCTCAACTTCCCATTCACTTAAAAACGTCATCTTGGTGTCAAAACATGCACATTCAGGGTCACGGATTCCAGTGGAGCCATCCAAATTTTCCCAGTGGCCACAATGGCGGCCATTTTCCAAAATGGCCGATCCAAAAAGACGGATTTGTCAATATCTCTGCTTTCAGTTCACTTGGAATCGTCATCTTGGTGTCAAAACATACACATTTAAGAGCGCAAATCCAAATAAGACTAAAAAAAAGTTCCCCATTGTCTCAATGGCAGCCATTTTCCAAAATGGCGACCAAAATTTGAATGTTCCAATATCATGGACTCCAATTCACTTAGAATCGTCATATTGGTATCTAAACATACATATTTATAGGCAGGTATTTCAATAGTGCCATAAAAATTCCCTCCACGGCCTCAATGGCAGCCATTTTCCAAAATGGCGGACCAAAAAATAAAAAAATTAAAAATCCTGTTTTTGTCGGCCATTTTGTAAAATGACCGCCATTGAGGCAATGGCGAAAATCGGTCATACGCCTATTGAAACCCTGCCCTAAACATGTATTTTCAGACACCAAGACGATAATTCTAACTGAATTAAATGCGGAGAAATCGAAAAATCTATTTTGGTCCGCCATTTTGAAAATGGCCGCCTTTGAGGCCGTGGGGGAACATTTTGACAGCACTATTGGAATCCTTGCCTACAAATATGTATGTTTTGATACCAAGATGACTCTTCTAAGTGAAATAGAAGCTGAGATATTTATAAATCTGTAAATCCGTCGGCCATTTTGGAAAATGGCTGCCATTGGGGCCAGTGGGCAAATCTGAAATGGCCCTATAGCCAAATATTTTTCTGAGAACATGTTCGTTGTGTATACCAAATTTCATGTTTGTATCACAAAGAGAACAATTATTTTTAACCATCCCACTCTACCGTATGATCGAGTTACTGCTTTCTTGCTTAGCATCAAACCGATGTTCAATTCTTCGATACTAAGCAAAAAAACAGTATCTCATTTTTATACAATTTTTACACAAATTTCACAAAAAATGAGTTTAGTTCCAAAATTCAGTAGTTTATATATAACTGCTTGCAAAAATTCAGAAAGATTCTAGCTTTATTTCTGGTTGAATTAAATCGATTTCTTCTTTATCGTTTTACGCAAAATCGTCTTTTTTGAGTTACTGTCTTTTTGCTTAGCACGGCAGTATTAATTATTATGCTTGAAAGATGTGCGAAACAGCTGAACGTTTGCACCGACTAGTTTGGTTTTATAAGATAGATTTCAATTAAATTAAGGTGTCTAAATTAGACACCTTAATCTAATTTTCAATCTATGTAATAAAATCTAATCTAGTCTGATCTATTCGATGCGATCTGCTCTTATAAATTCAATCTATTACATTCTAGGCCTAATGCATTCCAGTCTAAATTCATATAATCTATTCTAATAATCATAAATTATCTAACATTTAACCTATTCTACCCTATAATACAACAATGACGGCGCCAAATATTCTTTTAGCCATGGTATTGTCATATTCTAAGAATCAACATCAGCAAGACAAAGACAATGACATTCGGGAGGAGGGAGAGTACGAAGGTGGAGGAGGTGGACGGAGAGAGCCTAGAGAACGTAGAGGAATTTGTATATCTGGGAAGCCTGCTGACTTGGGACAACGACTGTGGGAAGGAGATAAAGAGAAGAATAGCGAAAGCAGCAGGAGCAATGGCGGGCTTTGGAAGTATCTGGAGGAGCCGAGAGATTAGTA
This sequence comes from Lumbricus rubellus, assembly GCA_945859605.1. Lineage (NCBI taxonomy): Eukaryota > Metazoa > Annelida > Clitellata > Crassiclitellata > Lumbricidae > Lumbricus > Lumbricus rubellus. The sequence continues at coordinate 54,752,682 of OX243813.1, read as the reverse complement.
TACAGACAAAGATAAAGATCATCAAAACATGCATATTCAGTGTACTGTTATATGCATGTGAAACATGGACGCTACGCAAGCATGACAAAGACAAACTATTAGCATTCGAGATGAGATGCTACAGAAGGACATTACGCATCAGATGGCAGCAGAAGATAACGAACAAAGAAGTACGCAAAAGAGTGAAAAACACCAGAAACATCATACAGCAAATAATGGAAAGGAAGCTCAATTTCTTCGGACATGTATGCAGGATGAACAACAACCGACTAGTAAAGCAGACCATATTCGGAATGATCGATGGTACGCGAATCAGAGGAAGACCAAGTAGAGAATGGTTGGACGATGTAAGGGATTGGTGTGGCATGGACATACACGGACTCAGTCTAATAGCACAGGAGAAGAGTAAATGGAGAAAAACAGTGAAACTTGCGATTGACACCAACGGGTGTTGAACCCACGGACGATGATGATGATGATGATGATTGTCATATTTGTCTGCCCGTCTGTCTTCCTGCCTGTCTCACTGGATTTTTGACGCTCTGTCTATAGATTTTGTTTTGACTCAGCACCGATGATTAATCTGGTTCCCGAGACCTCTTATTGTGGCGCTGTATAAAAGCCGAGTCTGAGATTACGTTTACGTACGTTTCGTTCTCCTTGTAGATGCGCAACCAAGTGTAAGGTTTTCTTTACCGGAAGTTTATCGTCTTGTAATTCAACGAAACCTGAATGTCTGTCCGTCTCTGACGAAATCCGACACGAGACTGCACGACATGCATGTGTGATTTAAAGGCGCTTGTCGACGCCTACTCCGTGCAGCTAGTACGGATGTTCTGTGCGCGCCACAGTAACGTTACGCAGCAAATTGATTATCGCATCGAGTTCACGCATTTTCATACAAGTCAGCGTAATAACCATAATTTTTTTATCACGCTTTCAAATTGGTGGCGGACCGGTAACGCGTCCGCTCACAGAGCGGAAGGTTGCGGGTTCGACTCCGGGTAACGACCTTGGGCAAGTTGTTCACGCACACGTGCCTCTGTCACCAAGCAGTATAGGCCTAAGCTGGGAAGAGTAGAACAGGAAGAAGGCATTTGACTCATTTGACCAGTACAGCCTTGACCTTCGCCCATTTGACCAGTACAGCCTTGACCTTCGCCCATTTGACCAGTACAGCCTTGACCTTCGCCCATTTGACCAATATAGCCTTCAGTTTCGTCCATTTGACCAATACAGCCTTAAAAATTGAGTGCCCGCACAGTTTGACCAATACTAGCCTTACTTTTTCAAATTCGATGTCTGGCGTAAAAAAGTAAAAAAAAAAGTAAAAAGTTTTTCTCCGGCGTATACAAAATAACTGAAAAAATGGATTATATTACTCGGTCTAAAGACAAGATATCCCAATATAAAATGGACTACTCATCGTATAATCTGAAAGAATTACGACAAATTCCAAAAGAGAGAGGACAAAGAGGATACTCGAGTTTGCGAAAAGCGGAACTCATAGCGTTCATATCGCAGGGAGATCGACTAGGCGCTCGGGCTCAGGTCAACAAAACACCAGCGCATACTCCCGCCACTGTGCGAGAATTGCGAGAAATTGCAAAAAAGAGAGGTGTGCGAGGATACTCGAGATTAGCAAAAGCGGAACTTACGGCATTCTTGACTACTACTTGGAAATTTTTACATCCGGGGAAAAATAAAATAGTTTTTTCGGATTGGCTGACTCGCGAGATTAGTCAGTTACCCCCGCAAATAAAACCGCCCATTCATAGGTTCAAACTTCGAGAGACTGCGACGGCCATCAAAGGGTTTACAAAAAGATACACGATCGATGGCGACAACGGGATCGATGTTGCAACTTTTCTCAAGGCTGTAAGACCGCAGGTAGTTAGGTTGCTAGGGAAAAATCGCGGGGTAAAAGTTCAACTCGATCTCATGTGCGTAATGGAGAAAGTAGATATGAAAACCGGCGAAGTAGTAACGGCTGAGCCTAATTTCAAATCAAAGAGTGATATTATTTTAGAAGCAACCGATGTGAGAGAAATATATACCAACGCAGCGGATAAAATTAAGGAGAGCATGGCAAGTTTTCAGATGCGGGGGAGTAATTGGAGATTCAAAACCGTTTTGAAGTTGGATATCGATACAGTGGTATACAAACCATTGAAAGGAAGTTCTTATATTCCACTTCCAGATTATTTAGCGAATAAAAAGGCTATTATTAATATGAAGAACGAAGACGATGAATGCTTCAAGTGGTGTGTAACGAGGGCTGTAAACCCAGTCGACAAAAATACAGAAAGAATTACGAAAGAATTAATTAGACAGTCTGAGGAACTCAATTGGTCTGGTATCGAATTCCCCGTAGCAGCGGATGCTAATGTGATGAGTAAGTTTGAGCGAAATAATAATATTAGTGTTAATGTTTTTGGTTACGAGAAAGATGTGAATGTATTCCCACTATATATATCAAAGCATGAGAATGATAGGTGTGTAGATCTATTACTCATTTCTGATGGGGAAAAGAAGCATTATTGCTGGATCAAGAATTTTAACAGATTGCTGGCACTACGAACAGAAAAATCCCATAATTCAATGCACTATTGCAGAAGATGTTTAATCGGTTTTAGAAAGGTAGAATCGCTTCACAAACATACTGAGTACTGTTCGCAGCAGGACGCCCAACGAATAGAACTTCCAGAACCTGGGACTATGCTAAGTTTTACACATCACTATAGAAAGATGAGAGTACCGTTTGTGTACTTTGCCGACTTTGAGTCGTTCATCAAACCTATCGGTACATGCCAGCCCGTTCCTAGCACGTCTTACACCAACAAGTATCAAAAACATACGCCCAGCTCGTTTTGTTATCATTTGAAATGCTTCGACGACGATGTTTATTCTCAAGAGCCGGTGAGGTTTACAGCTGAAAACGAAGACGATGATGTCGCTCAGAAATTCATAGACAGTCTCGAAGAAAATGTGAAACGAATATATAACCAGTTCAAATTCCCAAAGAAAATGATATTCGGAAAGAAAGAGCAGGAGCTTTTCGACACGGCTACTGTTTGCCATATATGCGGGGGAGAATTTATAGACGATGAAAAACGAGTACGAGATCACTGTCATTTGACAGGAAAATTTAGAGGTGCCGCTCACAACCTTTGTAATCTGAAATTCAAAGTCCCCAAGTTCTTCCCCGTCGTATTTCACAATTTGACCGGTTATGACAGCCATTTATTTATCAAGAAATTACGAGGTGAACACGGTGAGAAAATCAAATGCATTCCCTGCAACGAAGAAAAGTATATCTCATTCAGCAGAGAGGTCGTCGTCGATAAGTTTGTAGATGCAGATGGAAAAGAGAGAGAAGTCAAACGCGAATTACGTTTCATCGATAGTTTTAGATTCATGCCCCAGAGTCTCGACGTGTTATCGAAAAATCTTCAGAAAGATCAGTGCAAGAATTTAGGGAAATTTTTTGAAGGTGAGAAGCTGGATCTTTTACTCAGAAAAGGCGTTTACCCGTATGATTACGTCGACGGTGTTGAAAGATTAAACGAAACCGAATTGCCGCCGAAACATGCCTTCTATTCAAAACTAATCGATTCGGGTATTAGTGGAAAAGATTACGCGCACGCGAAAACGGTATGGGACAAATTTGAATGCAAAACATTACGCCAATATCACGACTTGTACAATTTATCGGATGTTCTATTATTAGCGGATGTGTTCGAAAACTTCAGAGACGTCTGTATGAAGCACTACAACCTAGATCCCGCGTGGTACTACACTAGCCCAGGACTTGCATGGGATGCGGCGTTGAAGACGACTGGTGTAGAGTTGGAGTTGTTGAGTGACTACGATATGTTGCTGATGATCAAGCAGGGAATACGAGGAGGCGTCAGCACGATTTCACATCGATACGCGAAAGCGAACAACGAGTACATGGGGGAAGCTTTCAATCCCACCCAGCATTCAGTATTCATTCCATACTTGGACGCGAACAACTTGTACGGATGGGCGATGAGCAAGCCGTTACCAACTCATGGGTTTGAATGGATGAACGATGACGAATTGAATGATTGGAAAAACATTACCGAACGAGATGGAGTGGGATGTGTGTTAGAAGTCGACTTAGAATATCCAGAGGAATTGCACGACCTGCATAATGATTATCCTCTCGCTCCGGAGAGTGTAAAACCCGCGGGATCGAATGTCGCAAAACTAATTCCAAACTTGAATGACAAAGTAAAGTATGTAGTTCATTACGAAAATTTAAAATTGTACGAAAGTCTCGGATTGAAAATCGTAAAAATACATCGAGGAATAAAATTCGTGGAAAGTGCCTGGCTGAAAAAGTATATCGATCTGAATACCAACCTGAGAACGAAAGCTACGAACGATTTTGAGAAAGACTTTTTCAAACTGATGAACAATAGCGTTTTCGGTAAAACAATGGAAGCTATCGAGAATCGAGTTGACATACGATTGGTGAGTGATGAGAAGGAAGCTATCAAGCTATTCGCGAAAACTAATTACGACAGACGAACGATTTTCGATGAAAACCTCATCGCCGTTCACATGAAAAAGACCAAGTTGTTTTACAACAAGCCGATATATCTAGGGATGTGTATATTAGACGTCAGTAAGACGCTCATGTATGATTTTCATTATAATTACATCAAGGCCAAGTACGGAGATAGGGCCAAGCTATTATTCACCGATACCGATTCTTTGGCGTATGAAATTAAAACGGAAGACTTCTACAAAGATATTTCCCCCGACGTCCAAAGTATGTTCGATACTTCAGACTATCCGAGAGATCACCCATCCGGCATAGAAACGGGTGTAAATAAAAAAGTGGTTGGTATGTTCAAAGACGAGGCCGCGGGAAAACAGATTGAAGAATTTGTCGGTCTGCGATCCAAGTTGTACTCTTACAAGATGGCGGGTGAAGACTACAAGAAATGTAAAGGTGTGAAAAAGAACGTCGTCAAGAAATCAATCACTCACGCAGATTACAAAGACTGCGTGTTTACGAAAAGACAACAGTCGAGAGCGATGAACGTCATTCGATCCTATCGTCATGAAATTTACACCGAAGAAGTAAATAAAATAGCTCTGTCTGCCGACGACGACAAAAGAGTAATAATGGATGACGGGATCCACACCCTAGCCTATGGGCACTACACGCTGAAAACTAAACAAAATAAAGAATAATTTACACTAATATAAAATGGATGCGGTAAAAAAAGTGTGTACCAAATGCAAAAAAGAAAAAAGCTTGGACGAATTTCACAAAGATAACTCACAGAAGAGCGGGTATTACCCCAGCTGTAAAATTTGTAAAAATGCCAAAGTGAAAGAGCTTGCGCACAAATACGCAAGACAGGAAATTAGGGAGACAAAAGACACAAAAGTTTGCAGCCGGTGTAAGGCAAATCAGAACATATCGGAATACGTCAACAATCGATTTCAAAAAGATGGAAAGGCGAATGAATGCAAAAATTGTAGGCGAAAATATTATCTCGCCTGCGTAGAAGCCCGAAAGCTCGTTAGTTTGTGAAACATCTAGATGAAATATTAAAATGAGCTATACAACTGTGAAAAATATAAATGTCGAAGGCGTAGTTCTCGCGAATCATCCGTTGACAAATTTTGAACTACTAGATGCTGCTAAGAAGCTCAATATCCCTAATTTCCGGGGAGTATTTCTCAGAGACGAGCTGCCGAAGAAACCTGGCCGGAATGAATGCGGGATATTGAATCTAGACGATTCTAATGGAACCGGCTCGCACTGGGTCGCTTTTTCAAAAAACGGCAAGGACAAAATATATTTCGACAGCTATGGCCTGCCCCCTCCTACAGAACTGGTAAAGTATTTGCAGAGTCCTGTGTACTACAATAGCGAACGCGTACAGCCCGACAACGAAGTGTTTTGCGGTCATCTATGCCTGCACGTCCTGAAAAAAACATGCAAAGATGGAGTGACTTTCCAAGAAGTTATAAACGGCCTGCATTAAAAATTATTATATTCAGATGTGTAAAAAATGCCTGTTGATAAATTTGGACATACAGATTCAGGATCTACGCAAAGAGTAATTGCTGGAGGAGTTACTGAAAGTCAAGTAAATAGTACTTTTCTAAGGCTGGATGGAGCAAACCCCGCGACTGGAGATCTAAATATGAGTGGTCATACTATTAGAGGTCTGCCTACAACGAATACAGCGAATACAGCGAATACTCCGGAGGCGGGGATAGACGAGGCTGTAAGTCGGGGGCAAGTAATAGATTTACTACAGAATCACGACGACGTCCCGACCGACAATAATCATTTGACGAATAAGAAATACGTCGATGAACAACTTACTTCGAAAGTGGCGACGGTGGTAGGGCCTGCGGTTAGCGCTTACAGTTCAACTCAGCAGGCTATACTCGCTAGATCTCACACTGCAGTTACTTTTGACGTAATCAGATGCGGTACCGCAAAACACGGTATTGAACAGGGTATCGGAACGACTTCTTTCTTCCCCAGTTAAGCCGGGTACTATATCGTTTCGGCGTACATAGAATTTTGTAACAATAGTAATAACGCGTATGGTACCGTCCACCTGTATAAAAATGGAGCGACGTACATGCAAATTGCGGGCGGAGGGAGCACGAAAGGTTCGCAAAACCATTCAATCGGTAGTAACATAGTTTTTCTAGACGAGTTCGATTACCTCAGCATACACGCTTTTTCATCCATCGCTACGAACATTTTGTGCCGCGACTTTTCGGCGGTATTCTTACGGCCCTAATTAATAAAAATTATTATATTCAAAATGCCTGTTGATAAATTTGGTCATACGGATTCGGGATCTACGCAAAGAGTAATTGCTGGAGGTGTTACGCTGTCCCAAGTAAACAGTACTTTTCTAAGGTTGGATGGTGACAACAACATTACGGGGGATATAGATATGCGTGGTCATCATCTCGTTGGCTTACCGACTGATTACCCTTCAGCGAGGAACGGCGACGAAGCTATTAGTTTTGCTCAAGCTACTGCCCTAGTCGTTGACAAAACAGCGGATATCGCTTCTAGAGATTACGTTTCGGGTATGAGGGTATCTCCGGGCAATCTAGTGAGAAATACGACGAGCGGTATTATATATAGGTTCGAAGGAACGGCTGGAGCTATAACAGCGGCGCCAGCATTATCCGCGAATTGGAGGCCTACAACCGGACCGGCTATTTGTGTGTTGAGAGAGGGTGAAGGGGGAGCATCCGCAATCGTAAGTGGTGGCGCATTCTCGGGCACATATGCAACGCATGGTGGAGTATTCGGAGGCGTATATGTAATACACCATCAACTAACGGTCGTTGCCATCAATACGGATTCGGCGTATACGACGTCCTTGGGCTTAATAACTATTCCTCGTACGGGCGTATATCGACTTGGCGGATTCGCGAATTTCTTGATAGGAAATGACAGTCCGGGCGAAAAAATAATCAGAATTTCGTATGTCAAAGACGGGATACAAAGTAACGAACTTTTTGAATGCATGGCTGGCGGATCAACGGTTGGCAGCAGAATATCGCTCGTATTACCAACCGTCGCCATATTTTTCAACGCCAACGATAAGCTCGGTATGAGGGTATATTCTTTCATATCCGGAAACAGTCCAACAGCCGGTCGCCTTCTTCTCAGGGGCGGAGCCGGATTGCAGGTCGAGTTTTTGTACTAGGTAACCGTAGATACCTATCGTTCATATACGTACGATAGGTATCTGTAAGTCTCATTATTCTTCATCGACCATTCTATCATGAACTTCAATATACCACGCTCATTTTCTGACCATCCGATTGAAACCTCAGTAACTTGTCTGAAATCACCACTGCGTATGCTTCCGTATTAGCCAGCGGCGCTGTATTGAACGTGCCTTTGATCTAGATATCGACCACCGATGACTTCAGACGCTCGGATTGCTTGCTCACGTCAAACACCATAATCGGAAACAAATCTTTGAAGTCCGAGGGTGTGATATTGCATTGTGTCATTAGTTCGTCCATTCCATAGTATTTTTCACTGAACGCGGCTGCTGCTCGGTACGCCCGCGAGAATTGTTGATTCGGAAATGATAGATTATAGTCGACAACTGGATATCGGTCCTGGTTCATCATCACGAACATGTTTTTGAGATCGCAATGATTGAAAATGGATGGATTGTGTAGTTGATCGCCGCTTTTGTCGGTTTGAAAACCCAAGATGATGTACCTAGGCTTCTCGGGTAATGTCTTGACGCTAAGTCTCCAGCTAAAATTAGTCGACTGTGCGACGGAGGTGGTATCGCATTGACGAGCTCTGTACGCAACTGGCAGCGACGCTTTCGATTCGATCGTTTTGTACAATTGCATCTTCTCCATATCCGCGGGAATAACGTGAGGCATGAACCATGAGATTTTATCCAGCCTAACTTTCCCTGCATCCGCGGCGGCGAGTCTAAAAATTGCGTCATCATCGGCTTTACGAACAAGAGTTAGCGTATGTTTCACACCAAAAACAACCTTGTCGTAATCATCGCAAAATCCGAAAATATGCTTCAATGGAACAACAAAGCTGAAAGTACCTTTGGCATTTGGTTTTTGAATTATATACGACTGTCTCACGGCGAAACCTTGATTATCCGCGATAGCAGCTGTCGCACCGCTGTCCTTGTACCACAACTGATTCAAACCTTGAGCTAGTTGAAAATCATTCGGGTACTTGAGTAATCCGAGCATCGTCGTTGCTTGACCCGGGTGAAATAACGATTCAATTTCCTGATTCGACAGTGAATACGAAATTTGACTGAAAAGATGCATGAGCCCATTATTCGTAAGAGTTGCTTCATCGACATCGGCGTAGAAGTGGATGTTGTTCGCCTTCGTCAATCTACCCTCGAACAGCAGGTAAGATTCTGATGGATGACAAAATAGATCTTGAAGTTCGATGTTTATTCTAATCTCGCCGGAGGTGTTTAGATTCGCCCCCGATATCGGCTCATACTCATACCATTCGTAGCGTTCGACGCTTTCATCGCTCAATGGTTGTTCGGTAAATCTCAGAATTTCAGATGATTGCATTTTTACTACTACGCGATAATATTTTTTACACGACCTTCATTCCGGCGCCGTTTAGCGAGCGTACTAAATCTTGTATCGATATGGCGGCGTTCTTCTTCAGGCCATCCCCCATCATCAGATTATTAATATTCGGGATATTCGAGATCGGCCCTACGCTACCGACGCCACTCAGCCGCTCTAAAATTTGTCTAGTTTCTGGCGTAACAGCCTGTTTCTGAGGAGTAGGAGCAGGAGTAAACAGTTTGGCCACCGCTTTGTCTACTAATCGTCTGCCGGCATCGATTGCGGTTGTTTTCCCAACGTCGATGGCCTTTTTCCCAATTTCTTTCGCCACGTCTTTACTCGCGCTGAGAGCGGTCGTTGCTAATTGTTTGGCGGCGTTCGACGTAACTAGTCGTTTGAAAAATCCCGAAATTGTATCGAATATTCCCGATCCTCCGATAACGTATTGTTTTCTATACCTTCTTCTATTAATGACTTGCATTTTTTCTGCATTTTACAATGTCATCATTATATTTTTGTACGCATCTTTACTCAGCACTTCCTGCCTCAATAACGCGTCGCACATCGCCACGATCTCGTTTCTCACGCCGGTATTGCCTGCTTTGAAGCTTTGAAATCGTAGTTCTAGCTGTTTCGCTAATACGTTTGGATCTTCGGAAATAACGATTACACCACCCACGCCTTTACCCACCGCATTACGAGTCCTCTTTTCCCATATCGGCTTGATAATTTCTCTATATTTGACGCTCGCAGATGCTTTCGGTTTGTTGGGATTTTTTGGCTGTCTGATAGCATCCGACGCGAGTAGAATCTCGGCGTAATCGTCTCTGTCATTATTATCGTATATCGACGTGTTCGGCTGTTTCATCGTCAACAACTCCCAAAGCCCCGGTGTTCCGCTATACGTCTTATTTCCAACCGTCACATCGTCTCCTTGAATAAAAATCGGAGTATCGCCGATGTAGAATTGTCCATTTTTTGATCGTATTCCGAACGTCGTGTCTACGATTTTTCTATCGGAGGCGTATTGATGAAGGTACTTGGTGGCTACATCACCTAATTCTAAAGTTCTAATATCCTCGGTCGGATCGTCACTATACGCTTCTATCGAGGGATACTGAGGAAATTGAACCTTCAACGACGCGGGAAGCGTTTGTAGCGCGTTTGTAGTAGCTATCGAGTTTTCTTTGATGGCGGATAGTAAGACATTTTGCTCTTTGGAAATTGCGGATTGCGAATCGACGATAGGCTTGTACAGCTTGGTTAATTCTTGTTGCAGCCCCGAATCCCCCAATCTCTCCGATAAAAAGTTCTGTTGAATATTCTTCTTGGATTTCAGAAACTCTTCGACTATGAAATTTCTTTTCGCCGGGTCATCTATCTTTAGAAACGACATTTTTAATAAAAAATTTAATGTTTTTCGACATGTTTTCCGGCGTGTTTTTCTACATGTTTTTCGACGTGTTTTTCTACATGTTTTTCGACATGTGTAAAAACACAAGTTAGACGTATTTTCAGACATAGCGACATAGGTCTACATAGCTCTACAAAACTCTACAAGTCTACATGATTTCGTACATGTTCACGTTAGTCGTCTTTTTCACAGATTCGGTATTTTTCTCAAACATGCTTTGAAAGGACTGCCTGACTTCCTCTCTTCCCCGATCGATGAGTGATTGTTTCGTTTCCTCGTCCATCGCGTCTATCGCAACTTTCGACTTACTTTTGATTTCTTCTTTCATGCCATTGAATTTTTCAATCTCACTTAGAATCAGAGAATATTCCTCGTCTGAAATGTGATCATCCACGAGTGCTTTTGAAATATGGTCGCTGATCGTGTTGAGCTTCGCATCAGCTAGCGTTTTGATCTTTTCATGCTTCTCCGCCTTCAGGGCGAGCTTTTTACAGATTCGGCTGCCAATTATACTCAATAGCCCCGCACCTAGCGCTGTCCCTTCCATAGCAATAGCGATGGGGGTTGCAATTATGGTGGCTAGTACGCCGATTCCCGAAATTCCGAGCCCCATCGTGACCACCATGAGGAAGCTGTCTACTACGCCGATTACGCTCACACTTCTATGGTACTTTTTACTCAACGTTGCTCTTTTGTCGCGTTCTTGCTCGATCTCCTTTTTGATTTCGCTAATCTTTTGAAGCCGATACGTTTGTGCGGACCCTGCGGCTATTTGTATTTCACCTTCTGGCGCAGAGGGCGTTATATTTGTTAGGTTTGGATAGAGTTTGATGCCTTCGTATTCCATTCTTTTATTTATTAGCAATATATATTTTTTTACTGTTGATAATTTACACAGCATAGCGAATCTCCTTCGTTTATCGTTACTGCCGAATCGGAGTTGTTTTGAATGGAAACTATGATATCATCAATCACATCTTCTGAAATCACTCCGTCTAGTAGACTGCATCGTCGTTCTTTGATACTCTGTCTGAGGGAAACGAGGCAAAGACCCGCCGCCATTTCTACACCGAGTCCAAGCCTTAGCGTATTTGCTGTCTTTGGTTGTATCGTGATATCATTTTGCGCAAAAATCTCCCATCGCAGACCTCCTTGTTGTCTTACTGGGTCGTGAGTAACACCGCTCGTAATCTTCCAAAAGACTGAAACGGGCTGCGTTCTAACCTCTACCGGTCTAGTTGGTTTAGTTCCAAATTTGTGTATTGGTCTCGACATTTTATAATAGAATAATTTATAATATCATGCCGAGAATCGGAATGTTTTGAAACGGAGAGTTGGGGCCCAACAAAAGTCCTTCGCCCCTCGCATAGCCCGTCCCTGTTTTCATGTACAACCCGGATGCCGTTATTGAGCTACCTTTTTGCCACGGGGACATGTACAAACCAGATCCGGCCGCTCTTATTTTGCACGCTATGTCACCTTTCTTGACATACATTACACCCGAACCGCTGATTTTGTCTACAATCTTAGTAGTTGCCGCGGAGCCGAGACCACTTAGTGCTCCCATCGCCAAACTTGGCAGTGCATTAGACAGAAGGAACCGTCCCGCTGTCGCTAGAAACGGAAGTATAGCGCCTATGAATCCACCTTCGACTTTCTTGTTGTTCTCCAATTGCGTTTTACTCATTTTAATAATCATGCCAGTTCCTTTTTGGTAGGCTGCTGCCATTTTATTGATTTGCGCCTGGGTGAGAGCCAAAACGTGTTCGCCATTCAAATCATCGTGCGATAGTTTGATACTCACGCCGCTCCCCGCTTGAAGTGATCTTTTAATTTTGTCTTGTTGCGCTTCTGAAATATTAACTTTTACGCCCGTGTAACGATTCATTTTATTAATAAATTACAAAAACTTTCAAACTTCTCTGATGTGAAATCGAATCGCCAATTCTTCCCCCCGAAGATTTAGTAGGCTCCCGTGTTGGTCTGTGAGCCTCGTTTCCATCGTTGAAATTGTAGATAGCAAAATCGGGAGATAGCCTATATCAAATTATGCGGCACTTCGATAATCTTGTAACCCGGGCCTACGTTTGGGAAAAAAGAATATATCACGTTTTCCGATGTTCCGTTAGTGTACGAAGACCCGATAATGTCGCTGGTCACTCTCAGGCTGCTTACACTCATTATATTTACCAAGTTCTCCGATTCGTTGTATCCGCCCGAATAGATCCATCTGTTGAAACCTAGAACCTTTCCGATCGAATTCTTTGGCGTAAAGTCAACCATATAATCTGCTTCTATATTCACCACAGACCTCAGAGTATTGGTGTTTGGCGCTATTGAGATACAGTAATTTCCATTTACTCCGTCGTAATGCCCATTCCCCTTCATCACTCTCTGTATATATTCGTTGATATCCGTTATTTCATAGCAACCCTCTGGAACTTCAATGTTTACCCACTGTGAGTCGCGATTCGGCGAATACCGAAAGACGTTGTTTGTCGCGTCGATATTTGGAAAAGAATAGTACGTCTCGAGGGCAACTAAGGCCATTTCATATTTCTTATTCTTCTCCAGTTCGAGTAGTGGATTAAACTTCGTTCTGATTCGCGTGCTCTTTTCGCTGAGAAAAATGGAAAATGATGTTTTTGGTTCCGTGTTGCGGGCCGTCTTTTCCGTGTTTTCCGATATCTGTTTGAGAAGCGATGATTCCATTTTTACTATACAATACAATTTTACAATGGCGGATCCTCGATTACATAAAATTCGTCGAGTCCGCATCGGTATTTACCATTGTACTTGTCGCTAGTCAGGTCTAAAACCACGAATCTATGAGGTTGTTCCCATACTGTTTTGCATAGTTTTCGAAATTCATCTTTCGACATGTCTGTACTCACGTGATCGTTGTAAATATGATTGCAATTTTTCAGGTCTTGTTTGAACAGGCAAATAAAGTTTGCATTTTCTCTGATTGTTTGGCGCGGTAATTTGAAATAATTCTGGGCGAGGTAAAAACAATCTACATTGCTATGCCTCCCCCGATTATAATACGTTTCGCATTTGTTTTGTTTTTCCAATTGAAGATCATCAAAAATCATCAGGTTCTTCTTTTCGGCGCTCAAATCTCTCGGGTCCGGTACATCGTCGGCGCTCTCAAAGAACTTGGCAATTATATCGGATTTAGCTTCTGAGTTTTTTGCCATTTCCTCCATAACGAGGTCTGGCGACGCATTTAGGCCCACGATTTCATCTCGGTGCTCGAACAGCCGAACGATCGCTGCTTTCGGTAATTTTTCTTCGTATGCTTTTTTAATAATGCGATATTCCGGTTGAAACAGAGAAGTACCGAATACCTGCAAGTTATTATAATCCAACCAGTCCGGCCTGAGTAAAAGATTGAGAAGAAGCGTTGTTTTTCCACACGCCGATTTCCCAACTATCAAACCACGTATGCTTTTGGGTAACAACGGATTATTGAATCTTTTCGAGAGCGCTGTGCCCCAACTCATATCTCTAATCTCCATTTTTAAAAATATATATTATTAAAAAACGAAATGTATTGCGTAAAATGTAAACAACAGACCCAGACGACAGATGTGCAGAACGCCGTGGCTAATAACGGGAGATCGATGCTCAGAGGTGTTTGCGTCGTATGCGGGAAAACAAAAACACAATTCGTGAAGGCGTCTGCTATTGCGCAAGGTGGGGATCTAGTTAGTTCACTGAACGCTGCCACTAGCAACATTAAATTACCTTGGGCCAAGTTTGCTGGTGAGGTACATTTGCCAGGCCATCAGTTTACTGGTCCCGGTACTAGACTAGATTTGCGTCTGAATCCCAACGAAACCCCCAAAGATTGGAGCAAACCTATAAACAGGGTAGATAGTGCGGCATATATTCACGACCTGGCATACAATCAACACACTGATACGGCTTCTAGGAATGTCGCTGATAGAGCAATGATAAACCAGCTGAATAATATACCTAATCCAAGCGTGCGGGAACGAATAGAGAGGGCGATAGTCAAACCTATTTTGTCCGCTAAAACGAGTCTCGGGCTAGGTTTAAAAAAAAGCCTAGAATTACAGCAGGACCTGAAATGGACTAATCAATTAGCGAATGAATTACACAAACCAGTAGTGAGAAATTTTAGGACGAGGCGGGTCCGTGTTGGCGGGATTGACCAGATTTGGGCTGCTGATCTAATCGACATGCAGGCTTTCGCTAGGGATAATGATGGCGTGAAATTTCTATTGACCGTTATAGATGTGTTTTCCAAGTATGGGTGGATCGTTCCATTACATGACAAGAGTGGGAAGTCTACAGCCGATGGGTTCGTGAAGATACTCGGGGGTGGTCGACAGCCAGTCAAAGTTTGGTGCGACAAAGGAAAAGAATTTTATAATAAAAATGTAAAGAATTTGGTTGAGTTGTACTCTACCGAGAACGAGGGCAAAAGTTGTATCGTAGAAAGATGGGTGCGTTCGATGAAAGATAAAATGTTCAAGTACTTCACAGCTAATTCAACTAGAAGATATATCGATGTATTAGATGAGATGGTTAGTAATTATAATGACACGAGACATTCTTCGATCAAAATGACTCCCGCCAAGGCTAGTTTGAAAGTGAACGAAAAGACAGTATTTTTGAATTTATACGGCGACGAGATTTCAGAGCCTATTACACCAAAGTTTTCAATCGGCGATCGAGTCAGAATAACTAGGAAGAAGAACATTTTTGACAAAGGATATATACCTAGATGGACGGAGGAGGTTTTTGTAGTATCTCAGGTTCAATACACAGATCCGCCAACTTACAAGATTACTGATTCTGCGGGTGAGGAAATACAAGGCTCTTTTTACGAGCAGGAGCTACAGAAAACAGCTCAAGAAATATTTAGAATCGAAAAAGTGATTAGGAAACGCGGGAAGAAATGTCTCGTGAAGTGGTTGGGCTACCCAGACTCGTTCAACTCGTGGATCAATAACGAAGATTTGTTGACATTGTGAGACGATTATGAAAAAATATGGCGTGTTTGAAATTTTTTTAAAAACATGACCAAAAATAAAACCGCCAGGATTTGGTCGCGTTGCGATCGTTGAAATTTTAAAACGCGACCAAATGCAAAACAGCCAGAATTGGGTCACGCTATGTGACCGAAGTGTCACGCATGGGACACGAAAACTAAAAGTGTGACACTTCTGTTTCTATGTCACACTTTTTACGCGGTGTTCCTAAAAACTGAACCTCTACTATAGCTGTAATAATTTGTACATTTTGATAAAACTTGGAAAACTTCAGTTTAGTGGGCCGGAATCAGATTACTATCAGCGTTGTAAATGGGACAGCGTACAAGCAAAGGAATAAATTAGTCTATCTCGCAATAATATTCCAAAATTTCTGCTGATAAATTCTCTTTTTTACGTTCGCTGAGTATTTAGCTTTGAGGAGGTGTTAATTGCGCGTCATAAAAATTAGACCTATAGCCCGAGCGGCGCATAGCTTCGGCTAGCTGGTTTATCCAGCCGTGTGTGTAATATCGAAAGCGAAAACGAACTTAGCCTCTTCGCTGTGTAAACAACAACTAGACCGAGATCGTTCTACATATGTGCTGCGACTCCGCGGGTGTCTGTATCTGAGATTACGATTATAAACCAACGGTGTAAAATCGTTTGCGATATTGTAATCCCGTATCTACGTCGTAGTCCACTC
Source organism: Lumbricus rubellus (assembly GCA_945859605.1). Classification (NCBI taxonomy): domain Eukaryota; kingdom Metazoa; phylum Annelida; class Clitellata; order Crassiclitellata; family Lumbricidae; genus Lumbricus; species Lumbricus rubellus. Next base: position 54,736,442 of record OX243813.1, on the reverse strand, counting down.
ATGCCCTTACATCACACAGGCATGAGTTGCCATTGCATTGACAATTAACGACGATGATCTCGTTGTCGATCAAACTAACATCACACGGGGGTGAGTTGACATTGCGCCGACGACGAACGAAGATGGTCTCGCATGGCCCTTGTTGTCGATCCGGCCGTGGATTCTTGCATGGGCATTCATCGTCGTAGCATTCGCGGATGTGGGCGTCAATTTTAGCAATGAACGCCGCTTTCCACCGTCTTGTAAAATATCCATCCTTGCCGCTCCGCTCGGCGATTTTTCGTAATTCAGTAACAGTTTTCTTCGGGTAGTCCATTTTGTATACGCCGGAGAAAAATTTTTTTTACTTTTTTTTTTTACTTTTTTACGCCAGACATCGAATTTGAAAAAGTAAGGCTAGTATTGGTCAAACTGTGCGGGCACTCAATTTTTAAGGCTGTATTGGTCAAATGGACGAAACTGAAGGCTATATTGGTCAAATGGGCGAAGGTCAAGGCTGTACTGGTCAAATGGGCGAAGGTCAAGGCTGTACTGGTCAAATGGGCGAAGGTCAAGGCTGTACTGGTCAAATGAGTCAAATGCCTTCTTCCTGTTCTACTGGGAAGTAAACAGCAAGTCCTGCGATACACTGGCCCCGTGTCCAGGACCTTGGGATTCGTCCATTGCTGGCTCAGGGCCATGGAAAAGGAGATGAGCGCCTCCCTGTGTTCCTCATGGAACGGGATGGGACTTTACTTTTTCACTTTTTAAATTTAATGTATGGTGACTTAGTGAGGTTGATGTCAGCGAACCGGGTTGTTATAGGATTTCAATGTTGAATTGACTAACCTTTGACTTTGGGTGAACCTGATAGCAGATCCTTATTTTCATGGGCGCCCACACATAGGGTCAAGAGGGGGCACCCCTCTGGAAAATTGACATATATTTTTCTAACTATACTACTTTTGGGTTTTAGCAAATTTCCTCACATTAAAGGAACCTACTCTTTACATCACCATCTGCAGTCTGTTATTTTCATGAAGTTGTTATACTATTCGATCACTCCAATTGATGCTGCTAATAATAATCTTATAGTGTATGCATACTGCTTAGACACCTTTAATTGCCGTTTCAAAACGTTATATAAGTGTACCGGCATGAATCGCGTTATATCGTATTAGCATTATAAGGCGTCTATATATTATAGGCTAGTAATGAGTTATCCGATAAATCCTATGTCGGATCCATGTTTTAAAAGAGCTTATGACCGTCGATAAAGCCCAGACAAAGGCATTTCCATCATTCACATCCTCATTTATTCATTCGTTCATTCGCTCTGGAAATGAATATAGCGCCTCTTCGAGAATCACGCTTGCTGATGAAGAAAATATATGGGCCTAACGTTTAAGCGAAACACATTTGGTATAATTATGCGGCATTGTCTCCCATGTGAGCAGTTGAGGTGCTTGGAAGTTGGAGCAGGTCCGAAGTCATCACCATCGATCAATCAATCAAGCATAATTTATATAGCGCCCCTTCAAGATAACTACACAGAGACGCTCCCTACCGAGATCAAGTGTAAAATCAGTCTTCAGCAGTTGGTGAAAGTGAGAACAGAATGGGAGATGTCGCATAGTCAAGGGAAATCCATTCCAGGTTGTTGGACCAACCACAGAGAACGAACGGCTCTGCATTTTCGCAGAGCGAATGAAAGAACCATAGGCTAATTATTATTTAGACCACCATGGACAGCAGAGCGCAGTGCGCGGCGGTCTATGCAAGTGGAAAGGGTGAGGCAAAGCTCGTGCAGATACATGTAATAGGCAATGTTATTCAAGTTAACTAAAACTGAAACTGAATCAGAGTTAACTCAAAAGTTCCATTTGAGTTTACTGAAACTAAAACTAAAACTGAAAAGTTCTGAAAACTTAAACTAAAACTAAACTGAAAAGTTCAAAACTTAAACTAAAACTAAACTTGAAAGTTGAAAACTGAATTAATTTATCTGTGTGGCGCACAAACCAAATGGCGGAATGTCTGCAACAGTTAGCGACGTACATGTATGAAAGCATTATGTGTCAAGCAAAGATCCCATCTAACCCTTTCTCTATCTGCTTTCTTTTCAGAGGTCAGCCTATTGTAAAATGCGGTCAACCATAAAGATTGTCTGTGGCCAGGACAAGATAGTGATGTGTATAATTAATTCGATTACAATGCGTCAGTTAAACAGCCCGACAAGGCTGACATTGATTAGTTATTGTTACGGATGGCTTGGCACCGTTGACCACTGGGCGAGGGAAGTTAGTTACAGGCAAGGTTCTGTGTGTGGATAGATCTTGAGTTACAGGTGTATTTGAAGCATGGTCCGTGTAGGGGAAGGGTATGAATATTTGAACTTGAGCCTGTATAGATACGTGACACATAGGCGGCCTACGGATCACATGTAAGAACCTTGATGTAAGGTCGTACATGATTCCAATGTCAACAAACATTGTCTGCCAACCAAGTCGACAAGTGTTTGTGCTGATAGAATATGACATGCACATAGGCTAGATTAGGCATGCTATCTATCTAGATGTTTATGGATAGGACAAATAAAGATGGAAATAGACGTGTCTATTGGCTATTTGTGGCTGGTGGTGGTAGACCTAATTGAAACTTCACTGATCTTGGAACAGGGCGCTGAGTTTTATTACATCTTCATTAATGGATCCGAGATCACACACTTTTGGATTACAGCATAATGGCAGACTTGTTTGACACTAAGTCTTACTGGCCTGTGCTGGTGTATTGGAAGGGCAGATTATATCATCACAGAAGATAGGCCATTCTCATACACATGCTCCCAACGCTTAGGCCTCTACTTTAAAAGTACAGGTGTTGCTGACGGGCAGCAAAATTATTGTGACAGGAAGTTCAAGTCTCAACATAGCAGTCTGTATAAGGTACGTAGCCTATGTTGAATCTGTGTTCACTGTTCAACAGATTTTTTATCCATCCCATTGTGCCAGATTGCTGCACATAACTTTATATAGTTTAGTGTTTTTAAATTCCAGTTTGGGTAAGTTACATTTACAATTCTTTCTTCATAAAATTCAATACCGTGCTCTGGAATTAAATCGGACTAATGTTACTTTATTTCGAAATAAAAAGTGGAGTGCTTCAAACTGCAGCTCATGTATCACATGACAACATGAATTTAGCTTAATCTATTGCTCTTGCTAATAAAAATGAAAAATGTCATTAATAAAAAATTCAATTCCTTCTGTTGAAGGTTTACAGAAACTTGATTAAAACTGAAAAGTTCTGAAAACTGAAACTAAAACTAAAACTGAAAAGATTTGAAAACTTAAACTAAAACTAAACTGAAAAGTTAAAACAAAACTAAAACTAAAACTGGAACTGAAAAGTAAATTGAAACTTAAATAGCACTGGTAATAGGGTGCCGTGCATGATAGGCATCATGACACCAAAATTATGCAATCCTAAATGAGTGCAATGCGGGAAAGGACGTAAGTGAGTAGGGTAGAAAGTCCTGTTCTCGATCAGTTAAGTATTATTACTAACTAGTAATCAATTAGTAATTAGTTAGCTATTATTAATAATTAGTTAAGGTAACTAGTTAAGGTAATTAGGTCACATTAATTATGGTAATTAGCCTATTATAATAATTGGGTCATATTAATTAGTAATTATAGTAATTAGTATATTAATTAACTTATAGTAATTAGGTAATTATATTAGTAATAGTAATTAGTTAACCCTAACTAGCAGCGGTAAAGGGCCTAACCGGGTATGCGTCATCGGTAATGCGTCATCGGTAGCGCCACTGTACTGACATCCACGACATCTCTCCCTCCCCATCTCCCTCTCCCTCTTCCTCTCCCTCCCCCTCTCTCACCATCTCTTTATGTATCCATCTCTCGAGAATGACTCATCGAAGGCCCCGCAGCATATTCTGGCTTCTGCACTGGCTTCCACCACCCCTCTCCCTCTCCCTCTTCCCCCTCCTCTCTCCCTCTCCCCTCCTCTCTTCCTCTCCCTCCCCCTCTCCCACCATCTCTTCATGTATCCATCTCTTGGAAACGCATCATCAGAGGCACTGCCATACAATATTCAACAGCCTCTCTTCCTCTCCCCTCCCCTCTCCCACTCCCTCCCCTCTCTATGTATTCCTCTCGCCATCTCTCTACCTCCCCACCTTCTCCCTCCCCCTCTCTCTCTCTCTCTCTCCGCCTCTCCCAGCGAAGTCCATTGCCCATTGTCACAGCGAGCCGAACACGGCTTTCAAGTAGGTAATTACACCCTTTCATCTCTCTGTCGCGGCGGAGTCCGACCATCTGCCACGGGGAGGCCACCCATCAATATAAGACTTTTGGCTGGGGACACCACAAATATTTTCTTATACTTGAACAATACAAAACAACATATAATATTCTCGTATGAGTGGCGTTTCACTCTAAAGACCTTCCCCTCACCCTCCAACCCTCCATTCCAAACCCCTACACACAAATTTACCTTATACGAGTAAGAACCAACCAATCACGAAGCAGGAAACCTTAGCGACGAACCAATAAGGCGACGAGAATCCCATCATATGACTAAGAAATATAATCATTATTCGCCATTTTATTCAAAAATATCAATAAATCAGACATTTTTACATTTAAATCACACAATATTAAGTATTTCATACCTCATTATCCAAAAATTATAGCAGCATTTCTTTAAGTCAAACACAAAAACCTAAGAATTCATGTACGGTCAAATTCCAACATGGCGTCCTTCCCAACTTTCCCGTATAGTCAAACACAAAAACCTAAGAATTCATGTACGGTCAAATTCCAACATGGCGTCCTTCACAATTATTATGTATAGTCAAACACAAAAACCTAAAAATCCATGTACGGCCAAATTCCAATATGGCGTCCTTCACAATTTTCTCCAAGTCAAACGCAAAAACCTAAGAATCCAGCAACGGGCAAAAACCAATATGGCGGCCTTTCCAAGTATTATGCATCGTCAAACGTAAAAACCTAAGAATCTATGTACGGTCAAATTCCAATATGGCGCCCTTCCCAAGTATTATGCATCGTCAAACGTAAAAACCTAAGAATCTATGTACGGGCAAATTCCAATATGGCGCCCTTCCCAATTATTGTGCATAGTCAAACACAAAACCTAAGAATTCATGTACGGTCAAATTCCAATATGGCGTCCTTCCCAATTATTATGCATAGTCAAACGTAAAAACCTAAGAATCCATGTACAATCAAATTCCAATATGGCGTCCTTCCCAATTATTATTCATAGTCAAACGTAAAAACCTAAGAAACCAACAGCGGTCAAATTCCAATATGGCGTCCTTCCCAATTATTATGCATAGTCAAACGTAAAAACCTAAGAATCCATGTACGGCCAAATTCCAACATGGCGGCCTTCCCAATTTTCTCCAAGTCAAACACAAAAACCTAAGAATTCATGTACAGTCGAATTCCAACATGGCGCCCTTCCCAATTATTGTGCATAGTCAAACACAAAAACCTAAGAATTCATGTAAGTTCAAATTCCAATATGGCGTCCTTCCCAATTATTATGCATAGTCAAACGTAAAAACCTAAGAATCCATGTACGGCCAAATTCCAACATGGCGGCCTTCCCAATTTTCTCCAAGTCAAACACAAAAACCTAAGAATTCATGTACAGTCGAATTCCAACATGGCACCCTTCCCAATTATTATGTATAGTCAAACGCAAAAACCTAAGAATCCAGCAACGGGCAATTTCCAATATGGCGGCCTTCCCAATTTTTATGTATAGTCAAACACAAAAACCTAAGAATCCATGTACGGTCAAATTCCAACATGGCGTCCTTCCCAATTTTTATGTATAGTCAAACGCAAAAACTGAAGAAGAGGGTAATCATCCTTTCCCAATATAGCGCCCTTTAATAGTCATCATCTCCCAAGGTGGCGCTCGTGCAGCCTTTCCTGGCCATTCGCGCTCAAACAACATATACACAGGCAATTTTTTCACAAACGCTAAGTCCAAATAATGCAAATACACACAACTTTCTAGGCGCAAGGTGGAACACCAACATACTTTCACACACACACACACACACACGTACATACACAAACACACACAAACACACACAAACACACACACACACATACACACAAACTCGAAATACATGAAAACTCACATCCTTCTATTCACAAGGCATTCTTCCTCATAAAGGAACAGTCAAGTAACTCATATAACTTTAAACTCCAAAGATGGCGCACAAGGTGCCATTCTTGGTCATGTAAGAACACAAACCATAAATTCGTCGTACATTTCTTTCAACAGGTGGCGCTTTTACTTAAATATTAACATATTACATATCAAATATGCGAAATTCTCAAGAATACATTCAACAACATGCACCTTTTCAACATGCGCAGGAACGAGTGGAAGTAGCAGAGGGCGGGTAAAGCACTTAGGCAATTGAGCTCTTCAATTTCTATCACAAACACACATCCTTTAATCAACTTTTCTGGCTTAGATGTTAAACTTTACATGGAACAACGAAGGAGGTCTGTTTTGTAAGGCAAGCACTTGAAGAGTATGATGGCATAGCGATACGAGTTGAACACTGACAAAGCGAAATTACGAATATGTTAGATGTGTGAGCGGGCAGAACTCGAACTTTTTAATGTAAGACACGAACTTTTGCAATTGTGAGAAAACAAATTTATAATTTATGTAGTGTGAAACACAGAAATGCATGTCGAATGTGGCAAGTTGGAGAAATATGGAGTGGGCGAAGTGGGTATTCTTATGTTTGTGGAAACAAAGGCATACATTATTTGTAAAATGACAACAATTTTGGTAAACTGTGAACATAGTGAGCGAAGAAATGTAACTTAGGGGTACAAGTGGTCAATTGCAAGGCTTTTTAGGGGTAGGAGCGCTAGGCTGGTGACGCGCAGGGGCGGGGAGAGCGTTCCATTCTTAAGTTTTGTGAAAACAAAGGTGCTCATTATTTGTAACATGACACCAATTTTGGTAAAATGCCAAAATATTGTACGTAGAAACACGAATTAGGGTACGAACAATGTATTGCAACGCGTATTAGGGATAGCAGACGCGCGAAACTTAGCAGAAATCTGCATTCGTCAACTCTGAAAACGCTAAGTCCGAAATTTCGACCGCGCAAAATCGACCGGCAGCACCTTCGAGCGGCACGGCGGCGGCGTCGGCGGCGTGCGCCCCTTCCCTCACGAACGACCACGGGCCCAGTGGCTAGGCTGACGACGTGGCACGCGATCCCAATCGATCCCGCTTTGACTCGTATGAAGTTAAAGACTCATGCGTATTTCGGGTGAAGGAAGTTTTTGAAAGAGCTGTGTCGGAGCGTATTCGACTTTAACTTCTACGAGTCAAAGCCTGATCTAATTGGGAAAGCGGGCCTCGTCGTCTCCTCGCCACTGGGTCCGTGGTCGTCTGTGTGGGACGGGGCGCTCGCCGCCGACGCCGCCGTCGTGCCGCTCGAAGGTGCTGCCGGTCGATTTGGCGCGGTCGAAATTTCGGACTTAGCGTTTTCAGAGTTGACGAATGCAGATTTCTGCTAAGTTTCGCGCGTCTGCTATCCCTAATACGCGTTGCAATACATTGTTCGTACCCTAATTCGTGTTTCTACGTACAATATTTTGGCATTTTACCAAAATTGGTGTCATGTTACAAATAATGAGCACCTTTGTTTTCACAAAACTTAAGAATGGAACGCTCTCCCCGCCCCTGCGCGTCACCAGCCTAGCGCTCCTACCCCTAAAAAGCCTTGCAATTGACCACTTGTACCCCTAAGTTACATTTCTTCGCTCACTATGTTCACAGTTTACCAAAATTGTTGTCATTTTACAAATAATGTATGCCTTTGTTTCCACAAACATAAGAATACCCACTTCGCCCACTCCATATTTCTCCAACTTGCCACATTCGACATGCATTTCTGTGTTTCACACTACATAAATTATAAATTTGTTTTCTCACAATTGCAAAAGTTCGTGTCTTACATTAAAAAGTTCAAGTTCTGCCCGCTCACACATCTAACATATTCGTAATTTCGCTTTGTCAGTGTTCAACTCGTATCGCTATGCCATCATACTCTTCAAGTGCTTGCCTTACAAAACAGACATCCTTCGTTGTTCCATGTAAAGTTTAACATCTAAGCCAGAAAAGTTGATTAAAGGATGTGTGTTTGTGATAGAAATTGAAGAGCTCAATTGCCTAAGTGCTTTACCCGCCCTCTGCTACTTCCACTCGTTCCTGCGCATGTTGAAAAGGTGCATGTTGTTGAATGTATTCTTGAGAATTTCGCATATTTGATATGTAATATGTTAATATTTAAGTAAAAGCGCCACCTGTTGAAAGAAATGTACGACGAATTTATGGTTTGTGTTCTTACATGACCAAGAATGGCAACTTGTGCGCCATCTTTGGAGTTTAAAGTTATATGAGTTACTTGACTGTTCCTTTATGAGGAAGAATGCCTTGTGAATAGAAGGATGTGAGTTTTCATGTATTTCGAGTTTGTGTGTATGTGTGTGTGTGTGTGTGTGTTTGTGTGTGTTTGTGTGTGTTTGTGTATGTACGTGTGTGTGTGTGTGTGTGTGTGAAAGTATGTTGGTGTTCCACCTTGCGCCTAGAAAGTTGTGTGTATTTGCATTATTTGGACTTAGCGTTTGTGAAAAAATTGCCTGTGTATATGTTGTTTGAGCGCGAATGGCCAGGAAAGGCTGCACGAGCGCCACCTTGGGAGATGATGACTATTAAAGGGCGCTATATTGGGAAAGGATGATTACCCTCTTCTTCAGTTTTTGCGTTTGACTATACATAAAAATTGGGAAGGACGCCATGTTGGAATTTGACCGTACATGGATTCTTAGGTTTTTGTGTTTGACTATACATAAAAATTGGGAAGGCCGCCATATTGGAAATTGCCCGTTGCTGGATTCTTAGGTTTTTGCGTTTGACTATACATAATAATTGGGAAGGGTGCCATGTTGGAATTCGACTGTACATGAATTCTTAGGTTTTTGTGTTTGACTTGGAGAAAATTGGGAAGGCCGCCATGTTGGAATTTGGCCGTACATGGATTCTTAGGTTTTTACGTTTGACTATGCATAATAATTGGGAAGGACGCCATATTGGAATTTGAACTTACATGAATTCTTAGGTTTTTGTGTTTGACTATGCACAATAATTGGGAAGGGCGCCATGTTGGAATTCGACTGTACATGAATTCTTAGGTTTTTGTGTTTGACTTGGAGAAAATTGGGAAGGCCGCCATGTTGGAATTTGGCCGTACATGGATTCTTAGGTTTTTACGTTTGACTATGCATAATAATTGGGAAGGACGCCATATTGGAATTTGACCGCTGTTGGTTTCTTAGGTTTTTACGTTTGACTATGAATAATAATTGGGAAGGACGCCATATTGGAATTTGATTGTACATGGATTCTTAGGTTTTTACGTTTGACTATGCATAATAATTGGGAAGGACGCCATATTGGAATTTGACCGTACATGAATTCTTAGGTTTTGTGTTTGACTATGCACAATAATTGGGAAGGGCGCCATATTGGAATTTGCCCGTACATAGATTCTTAGGTTTTTACGTTTGACGATGCATAATACTTGGAAAGGCCGCCATATTGGTTTTTGCCCGTTGCTGGATTCTTAGGTTTTTGCGTTTGACTTGGAGAAAATTGTGAAGGACGCCATATTGGAATTTGGCCGTACATGGATTTTTAGGTTTTTGTGTTTGACTATACATAATAATTGTGAAGGACGCCATGTTGGAATTTGACCGTACATGAATTCTTAGGTTTTTGTGTTTGACTATACGGGAAAGTTGGGAAGGACGCCATGTTGGAATTTGACCGTACATGAATTCTTAGGTTTTTGTGTTTGACTTAAAGAAATGCTGCTATAATTTTTGGATAATGAGGTATGAAATACTTAATATTGTGTGATTTAAATGTAAAAATGTCTGATTTATTGATATTTTTGAATAAAATGGCGAATAATGATTATATTTCTTAGTCATATGATGGGATTCTCGTCGCCTTATTGGTTCGTCGCTAAGGTTTCCTGCTTCGTGATTGGTTGGTTCTTACTCGTATAAGGTAAATTTGTGTGTAGGGGTTTGGAATGGAGGGTTGGAGGGTGAGGGGAAGGTCTTTAGAGTGAAACGCCACTCATACGAGAATATTATATGTTGTTTTGTATTGTTCAAGTATAAGAAAATATTTGTGGTGTCCCCAGCCAAAAGTCTTATATTGATGGGTGGCCTCCCCGTGGCAGATGGTCGGACTCCGCCGCGACAGAGAGATGAAAGGGTGTAATTACCTACTTGAAAGCCGTGTTCGGCTCGCTGTGACAATGGGCAATGGACTTCGCTGGGAGAGGCGGAGAGAGAGAGAGAGAGAGAGGGGGAGGGAGAAGGTGGGGAGGTAGAGAGATGGCGAGAGGAATACATAGAGAGGGGAGGGAGTGGGAGAGGGGAGGGGAGAGGAAGAGAGGCTGTTGAATATTGTATGGCAGTGCCTCTGATGATGCGTTTCCAAGAGATGGATACATGAAGAGATGGTGGGAGAGGGGGAGGGAGAGGAAGAGAGGAGGGGAGAGGGAGAGAGGAGGGGGAAGAGGGAGAGGGAGAGGGGTGGTGGAAGCCAGTGCAGAAGCCAGAATATGCTGCGGGGCCTTCGATGAGTCATTCTCGAGAGATGGATACATAAAGAGATGGTGAGAGGGGGGAGGGAGAGGAAGAGGGAGAGGGAGATGGGGAGGGAGAGATGTCGTGGATGTCAGTACAGTGGCGCTACCGATGACGCATTACCGATGACGCATACCCGGTTAGGCCCTTTACCGCTGCTAGTTAGGGTTAACTAATTACTATTACTAATATAATTACCTAATTACTATAAGTTAATTAATATACTAATTACTATAATTACTAATTAATATGACCCAATTATTATAATAGGCTAATTACCATAATTAATGTGACCTAATTACCTTAACTAGTTACCTTAACTAATTATTAATAATAGCTAACTAATTACTAATTGATTACTAGTTAGTAATAATACTTAACTGATCGAGAACAGGACTTTCTACCCTACTTAAGTGAAAGACGTCGCACAGTCACTGTATATCAACATCATTATCAACATCGTGGGACGCGGTGGTGTAGCGGGTATGTTCGTCGCCTTGCAGATTAGAATCCACCTCAAGTCGCGTGAAATTCCGATGCAGTGTCCGCTCTGCAGTCGGGATCGCTTCTGGAGTAGCGAGCTTGAAGGGGCGCTATAACAAGTGCACAAACAAACAAACGTTATAGCCAATCTTCGGACTTGGTTTTGATTGCATGGCTGCTTGTTGCAAAAAATGATCGAACCACTTGAGTGCGTGTGTGTGTTTGTTTGTTTGTGTGTGCGTGTCTGTGTGTGCGTGTGTGTGCGTGTGTGTGTGTGTGTGTGTGTGTGTGTGTGTGTGGACGAAAAAGAACGACCACATGAATGAACGAGCGAGCGAGCGACCAAAGTACGTAGATATATCCGTTGGTGGATGTGTCAGTTGGTAGGCGTGTGCGTGTGTGTGTGTGTGTGTGTGTGTGTGTGTGTGTCGTTGGTGTTCAGGTGATATACGTCAATCAATGCAACGGTGGTGACGATGGTGATGTTGTGGGTGATTTAGTGGATGATGCGGAGGAGGATGAAAGAAGGATTACAACGATTGTCATTATGGTCTTCGTCGATAACAAGAATCCTAACACTTATCATCTACAGCTGCTGCTGCTGTTGCTGTCTACACACCTCGATCTCGGTCTGCCTGTCTGTCTGTCTGTCTGTCTGTCTGTCTGTCTGTCTGTCTGTCTCTGTTTATTTTTATCTCTCAGACTCTCACACACACACAGACACATGCACACACGTACACTCTCGCCCTCTCATTCCCTCTGTCACTCTGTATATCTGTCTCTCTATTTCTCTCTATGTTTCTCTCTGCCTCTCTCTGCCTGTCTCTGTCTCGGTACCTGTCTCTGTCTCTGTCGCTGGTTCTGTGTTTGTGTCTGTGTCTGTGTCTGTGTCTGTTCCTGCCCCTATCCGTATCCGTTTCCGTGTCCTCCCTTTCTCTCTTTCTATCTGTCTCTCTCTGTCACTCTCCCTCTCACTCGCACTCCCGTTCGTTCTTTCCTTCTTTCTGTTTCAATGAGGACCTTGCATCAGCCGTATTAGCATCCTGTGCGATGCGGAGTGTTATTACCAGCAGCTGAAACAACAGATCAGCCACATCGAGATAATCCACAGCGATTCGTTATCAGTATTAGGCTATTATAATTAAACATGTAGATCACTGATAACAAATTTGTTTTAGCAATCTTCACAGTTGGTGAATTATTACTAATTATTACGAAACACAGTTAGGAGAATGACGAATAGATTGGAATAACACCCAGTAAAGTAATATAATGTTGTTGAGCAGTATTTAAAGGTTTCTAAGCAAATACTAATATTGCGTATGTGTGAGCATTTGCATATAGCGCCCCTTGAAGATTTCTGTTCAGAGTGTGCGAAAAACGAAAATCTCAATCAACGCAAATGAAGCGTTTTCGTTGACGAAAACTAAAACAACAATACGCTGATAACGAAAACTGGTAAACGTGTATTTTAGTATGGTAAATTATTTTCACGCTTATAATTGCACAAAAACAGTCTTAAAATATTTCTGCCAACGTGCTATTGCCTAACTGATGTATTATTATACTTAGAATTTGTTGAAAAGAAGTAAATCGATTGAAAAAATTTAATATTTTGTCATAACAAACCGCCGATCGAAGTTGTTATTCAATTGTGACCCTCTCCGGAAGTTGCGCGCGGCAAGTGTGCAATAAGGCAGCACGCAAAAATAAATAAATAAGTAAGTAAAAGTCCAGCTTTTTCAGTTTTATTAATCCAACTTCTGTTTCAATAATCATTATTTTTCATCAATCCAGCTCCAATTTAAGCTAGAATATTTTTTATTAACCCAGCTTCCATTTCTCGCCCGTGATTTTCGTCAATCCAGCTTCTATTTCAGATATTAAAAAAACCCTCATCCAGCTTCCATTACTTAAGCGTTTTTTCATTAATCCGGCTTCTATTTCAGATCTATAAATACCGTCATCCAGCTTCCATTTATCATTTTGAACTTAGGACCGAAGTTTTGACGTACACGTCGATGGTTTAGGCGCGTACCCCAACTTCCGGTCATATGTTGTGGTTCAATGGCGATTCGAGCAGCGATTTTGCATGAGAAATGTGACATTTTAAAAGCTCATTTTATGTCAATATTCTTGTTCTTAACAAATTTTAAGCATGCGGTTCGATGAGTTGGTCCAATTTTAGCTGCTTGGAATAATTTACTGCACTTTTTGAGCCTTTATAAGCGTGAAAATAATTTACCATACTAAAATACACGTTTACCCGAAAACTTAAAAAAACGAAATTTGCAGCAATAAAAACTAAAAATAAACGAAAATTGATGAAACGAGAAATAAAACGACATTTGGCCAAACGAAAACTAATAATTAATTTGCTCGTTTTTACCTTGCTTAGCTCATTTGCGCGTGTTGCACACATGTATACATATATAGGCCTAAACTTACCACTTCTAATAATTTCTTGCTTAGGCCTATCTGTTTTAAGACATGTGGGATGAACGAGAGCGGCACGTGATTGCTTATCTACCTATTCCCACAAAAATGGTAATTTGTTTCAATTTTAATAAAACTGTTTATGTAACTGCGTAAGTAATTCAGAAATGTGGAGATTGTTGTTGTCAATTTGCAGCGTGGTGGAAAATTTTTTTCAAAACGTTTAGGCCCATTGCTTTTTAAGTTGCCCACTCTTTAGACAATTCGGTCGTGTGCTGAGTTGAATGTCCTTAAAGGTAGGATGTGCGGGTTTAGAACAATAGGCCTATAGTAGGTAGGTCTCTGCCTATTTGGGGGTTGGGAGGCATAAAGACTGGTTCTCTTTTTAGCTTATAATATCTATGGTCCTACTGGTCGGGACCAAAAAAACCGGTGAAGAAAAAGCGTAAAGAAATTCAGGTCTTCCTCAGAAATCTCCCCAAACCACCGGTGATGAAAGACATTGAAAGTTGAGACTCGAGAATTCTGCAGAACTAGGCTAGGCTACTTCTTTGCCTGTGTAACAATACCGTATTAGGCCATCAGCTGTTAAGATATCGATGGCTGTTGGCTTTCAAGCTCTATCGCAGATGCTATATCAAGTTAGGATTCGACAATCAGTGACGTAATGTTAATATTTAACAGATAACTAAACAGAAAATTAAACAAATAAATAATACGGTAGGTCTATGACCGAATGCATAAGCCCTTAGAATAAAATTAAAAATTAATAATATCCTAATTATTCTTTATTGAATTGAAAAGTTCGAACCACGTACCGTGAGCACTTCAAGCCAGGGTGCCATTGGACCTACCACCTTCTCAAACTAACTTTTATAGTCTGTCAAATTGTGTCAATTGGAGGATTGATAGACTGACTTGTTTCCGATTTATAAAAAACCCAATATTCTTTATTAAGATAGCCTAATCCGCTGCTCATCATGATTTTGCTAGTTCAAAGTTAGGTTGACACACGGTAGCGCTTTATTGCCGTGTAGGCGCCGCTACGTGAACACTCGTCAACGCTAGTGTGTCTATGGTCATATCGTGTTCCGTTGCTAAAATGGCAAAAATGAAGAATTATTTGGTCAGAGTACACGAATTTCGCATAGTCTGAATTCGTTGAAAGACAGCCGACTCTTGCAGGACTGTTGGTAGTATTATGTCGCAGACTGTTTAGTATTTATTTGCTGTTCTGTGACTCGACGTTTCCAGAGTGTGGTTTACAGAAATAAAAATGGCCGCCATTTTGACACAAGGTCGACGATTTAATTTGTCGTCTGTTCCAACGAACAAGAATTCCTCGGTGCTGTACGTTAAATTGACCGACTCTTCGTTGAAAGCGATCGAAGAATATCAGCAAGCGAAGGTAACTTCATTCGCGTACCGTCACACAAGTAGACGACGCTGAATCGAATCGAGTTAAATGAAACGGATACGCATATTGTGACATATTTTAGACATATCGCATGTTTCACGACCAGATAATGTGATATTTTTGAAACATCGCAGCGTGTGTTTGATGAAAATGAGCGATTAATTGTTAAAAAGCACGATTCTAGTTGCAAAGCTTCAAATCTCTGTTGTTTCTTTGCAGTCTGCTGTTGTTTTGCGTGAGCGTATGTTAGCTGATTTTTGGTCTAGATATTTGCGCAAGACTCGTAAAATAGAGAGCTTATAAATTCTAAGCGAAGGCAAGGTATTAGCTAACTTTTAGCCATAATTATCTCTGAAGTTATATTTGAGACAGAGAAGCCTATTGGCAAAAAGAATTGCTGGAAGTAACAAATCACAGAAAATCTACTTATTATGACCAAAGTGGTGTTCAAGTCACTGCTTTTGCGGCAGTAACTTTGCATAATTTTTATACAGAGATTATGTCGAGCATTTTAAAATATAATTACTGAATAATTTGATTTTATTGATTATTTCAGAATTTGAAGAGGAAGGCGAGCATAAGCTTCAGTGAAACTATTGGAGTGAGCTTTTTGCTATTTTCTGACTGTCTTTTTCACCGTCTCTTTACCACTGTTTCTAATCAAGCATTTATATAGCTCAGATTCACCTCTGACTATTATTGCAGTGTTGTCGTCACTCAAAAGTTTCAGTTGATTGTTTATTTGATCAAAATTATGGTTAAAAATGTGATACATGTATTCGAGAAGCTGGGTGAAAATCCGATTAATAATGAGAAAAATAAAAGTCAGACTACAGAGCAAGCGGAAACAGGTGAGGTTTAAGCTGTATTTTTGACTTAATGCTAGAGAGCTGTTGGAACAATTGGTTTTGAGGAGCTTTGTTTTTTTCAAATTATTGTTGAAGGTATTATTTTCCATGAAGGCTATTGTTGAATAGGACTTTTGATTTGGAGTACAATTTTTTTTGGGGGGAGAGGGAGGGGGCAGAAATTAATTGTCATTTGGTTTTGTTCTTATAAAATTTGTTGCTGTATGAACTTTTCTTACGACAGCCAATTTTTTTGGTCTCCCTTCATCTTTATGGGATTATTGTTCATCTAGGGTCCGAATGGGTAGTGACCCATTCGGATTCTGCCATTCAAGGGTGCCCATTGTGTCCAAACTTCTATTGTCTAGTTTTGTCATTATAGCACTTTGGTAGTATGAGAGGCTTATAATGTATCATGCACACATTATATTTGGGAGCAATAATATTGGCTGATTGATTTTAGTATTAATTGATTCATGTATTCATTGATTCAGTGATTGATTGAGTTTTGATTGAATAATTGATTGATTTTTAAATGAATTTTTATTCATTTATTAGTGATTGATTGATTATTGTATGGCTTTACTTATTCACCAGGCGCTGAGCTTTCCGCAGAAGGATTCTGAGACGCCGCGTGTGTTCGATTTCACGATCCAGCCGTCGAAAAATGACGATTGCTTCCAATGCATTAAGCATTCAAAGGCAAATGGGTGCGTTTTTTGACAAATCGTTACATTTGTACAACAGTTTTCAATCTAGACACCTTTGGAATGGAATACTTTTCTCCATTCGAATTTACTTTTCCACGCAGAAAATTTGACAGAATGTTGATAGTTTTGAGTTGTTTGTCAGTATTATATTATATGAACTGTTAATATGTATTTGTTGTATGATAGTAAATTTACTACTTATTATATGATATAATGATATCATTTAATTTTATGTGTCCACCTCTCCAAACCCACTTTTCATTCGTTGCCCAGACACCTTGATTTCCCGTCCACAGGAGGGAAAATGGAGATTAAACGTAATTTCAATAGTTCTTGTTTGCCTGTTTTTGCGTGTTTGCCCGTTAATTTCATTCTTGTGCTCGGCATTTTGTCGAAGTCATCAATGTATTTCATTTTAATTAATTTGCTACTTTGTTACGTGCTTTATGCACTACTTAGTAACACAGATTGATGATTGTCTGTCTGTTTGTCTGACTGTCAGACAGAGAGACAGACAGTCATTCAGTCAGAGTCAGACAGACTCAATTCAATGCAGACTCTGAGGCAGGTATCTTGCTGTCAACCGAAGTTTGAGTTGCGCTCGTCTGAGACAATTGAATTTGTGTTTTCCAGGATCGGCAATTTGGAATCGCTCGGTGTTTTATCTCAGAAGTTGACGATTCAAGCGGGTGATGACGTCTACGAGAATACGCTGAAGAAAATGACGATTGTCGAGGAGCAGAGCAAGAAACCTCGGTAGGTCATCGTCGTCGTTGTTTGTGCAGAATGTGGCGCCATCTACGTCTCTGTGGCCGTTTGAAGAACTTGGTGATAATGAGCGCCTCTGAGAAGTTTCTCTTGAGTGGGGTTCATTTTTTGCGATTTAATTCTATGGTGCTTGGTGCTGGACTGATGAGGGTTCTTCACGTGTGCCGCATACGCAGATTGGCTTTGATTAGTACACAATAACAATGACAATAGTTATTGTGACATTTATATGGTGCCGTAACACAGTTACAAGGGCACTTCCGTACACTGTTGGAGTGTTGGTGGGAAAATGAGATGGTGAGGGGGAGGACTGGGTCAATTGCTGAACTCGTATGCTGTGGGTAAGAAAATGAATTGGCTGACGCTTCATACATGTGGCTACCTCAAGGGCTAATATTTAGGGGCTGACCGTCTTTTTTTAATTCTATGGTCCGTATTCTGAATGGGTGTTGTGATCTGTCTGTCTGCCTGCCTGTAAATGGAGTTTATCTGGATCTCTTTATCTGTCTAATTCAAGTGACTTTATCTAATTTAATTTGAATATTCTTGTAAGGCATGTTTCAACGATTGCACAGCGCTTTCCTTAAACATCGTCTTTCTTTCGTTTTTCCAGGACGAAGGAGATCAAGTCAAGCGGTCCGAACAACGGAAGCCGACTTCGCAAGATCCTCCGCAACGTCGCTCGCAACTCGCAAAACCCGTCTTCCACCCGTAACACTCGTTCGCAGGCCGTCTCCAGCTCCACCCAACGGAAGCAGGCAACGGCGAGCATCCATGCCCAGCCGAAGGTCACCCCTGCCAGCCGAGCCGCCCTCTCTTCCAGTCCAAATGGACGGATCAGTCCGTTTGCGGTTGCCGCCGCTAAAGAGAAGAATGGATCGGCGGTGACGGCAGTGGCAGCAGAGCCGCCGTCTGTTGCGATGGGCTTTCCACTCAGGTGGGATATGGTTTGTGTTTGGGGGGGTTGTGGGTTTGTGTTTGAATGTTTGGGTACACGACACGTGTGTTTTGGGGTGTGGATGTTTTGGGATATTTGGAGAAGAAGCAGGTGTTGAGAACAGCCGGAGGAAGATAAAGTTGCCTTCTCGAGCGAACAGAAGGAGATAGCACTTTCCAAAGATAAGAGCCAATTGAGACAAATGATCGAGACTGAGCCATGGCAGTTCTATTAATTAGGGAAAACAAAAGGTCAAATCTATTTTCTAAGGTCAATCTTTGTAAATTGGCAAAATTCAACTGACTGATAATTTAGTCTTCATGTTTTGTCATGCCTATGAAAAGAGTGTTCATGCTGTTGCTTTCTGTCTATAATTTTTGGTGAATGTTTTGTCTCTAGAGATCGTATAATTCATCTGCTTGCCATCAAGAATTACAAGAAGCCAGAACTGCTGCTCAAACTGCAATTAGGTGAGTGAAATTCAAACAGAAGCATTCGTTAATGCACAAGTTAAGAAAATGTTTGGTTAATGCATTGAACCCGTGTTGCTCGAACTGTGGTGCACAACATGGGATCCATCCGTGAGGGATAGCTATCCACTATCCAGGTTGCGGAATGATACCTGGAATCATTATTTTCATCACACGGAACATTGAAAAGACATAATATTGCATTCTGTTCAATATATATTGCATATTAAAAATTATGTACATCAGCCTTCAGTATAGTCTTCCATTAACAATTCGTGACACTGCACTGCATGTATCTCATGAAACATTCTCTAAGACAATTAAGACGCACTTGTTTAGAACTGTCTGATAGTTACGTTAAGCGCCTTCGTGAGGTTATTGTAAGGCGCTATATAAATGTTCACATACATACATAAACAGTTCTAAACGTGCAGCAGTGGCAAAAGTAAGTAAAGTAAAGTCCCATTCCGTTCCATGAGGAACACAGGGAGGTGCTCATCTCCTTTTCCATAGCCCTGAGCCAGCAATGGACGAATCCCAAGGTCCTGGACACGAGGCCAGTGTATCGCAAGACTTGCTGTTTACTTCCCAGCTTACGCCGGTACCAAATTATACTGCTTGGTGACAGAGGCACGTGTGCGTGAACAACTTTCCCAAGGTCGTTACCCGGAGTCGAACCCGCAACCTTCCGCTCTGTGAGCGGACGCGTTACCGGTCCGCCACCAGGTCGCACAGTGGCAAAAGTAACGTTTTAATAAACAATGACTAAATTTTTTATGTCGTATAATATGTTGATTTTGAAAAATACTGGTCCATGATTTGGCCGGCAAATGAATATAACAAGAAAACCACTAAGTTGAGGCATCTCAATTGCAACATTGCCTTGACATAGTTGCTAATCAATGTTTATAAAAATATTATTGTTGTTGTTTCAGACGGTTTATCTGACAAGGACAAGGACTTGTTTATGCCGACTCTTGAGCTTGTCGCACAAGTGAATTCGCGTGACAACTCGTACAGCCTCCAGCGCCATCTGTACACGAGTGACGTGAAACACGATTGGCCATTGTACAGCGATACAGATCGACAGCAATTAAACAGGTCAACTGAACAGCAGACTGTGTTTCTAATCTAAGCTAATATAAACATTTGTAAAGTGCTTCTCAGAGCAGAGCTATTCAGAAGCGCTCTCAGCGTGACAGGCCCACGAAAAGAGAACTTAGATCTTCCAGCTGTGAAGAGATGCAGATGAATTTCCCACCAGGATCTTGTTCCGAATTGCAGGAGAAAGTCGTTCCACATTGAGAGACCCGAAAAAGTGAAAGCCCGATGCTGGGTTAATGAGGTTCATGACCATTGTGGTACGAATTGCCCAAGGTGATAATCAGAACAAAAGACCATGAGAAACGAAAGTTGTTTTGAGATGGCAGAAAGGTGTGCTTAAGGTACCTGTTAGCAGCAACAAACGTTTCAATGCAGAGAGCCAATTCCAAAACTGAAGATCCTATGAATACAAAAACTTCAGTTATTTCAACAAGTTTTAGTTATTTTTAGTTTAACTTGTCATGTGTTTTTACTAGTGTTATTGGTTTTAGTTATTTATAGTCGTTGCATCGTCAGATCAATTGCCTGTCTTCAGATTGCAAGTGATTAAAAATTCCGCTCATCGTTTTTTAAGGGTCAAACAATTCTTCAAATGTTAGACGATTACAGTTGAACATTTGAAGTATGTCATTGTCCTACTTAGACAAGTTGTGAATTTTTTATCAGATTGTCTCATATTATTGTAGAAAGCTGAGCGTGTTGACTTTGAATCCGCCGTTGAATCCACGAACCATATCTCCATGTCCAAGCAATGGCAGCCAGGGCAGCCCGCCTCGAACAAAGGTCAGCGAAGATGTACTTAATTAATGCCGCCTCTAATGTGTGCCACCTTAAGACTTACCTGCTTAAACTTCCTTACTAGTGCAATTGCATGTTTTGATATCTGTTGCATTTTTACCATATATGTAGTGCTTCAATCTATAATTTCGTGTTGGTTTTGCCTTAGATTATGATTTAAGTTAATGCAACCATCAACCTTGCCTTCTGACACTGGACTACGTATAGCTAAGTAGTTGTACATCTCATCATTCATAACTGAACAACTTTGCTGGCTCCCTCCTTCTGCCCGTGTGCACTTCAAAGTTCTTGTATTAGTTCTTAAGTCTGGGTCTTGCTCTGAAGCATCTTTGTAATCTCATGCTTCGTCCTCTCTCTGCCACTTCGATGCGTCCTCTTAGATCCTCTGATCGGCTTGATCTCTATGTTCCTCTCGGCGTCAAGACTTCCATGGCTCAATCCAGATGCTTTACGTGCATAGGTCACTCTTTATGGAATGGACTTCCACCATCAATCAGTTAGCTCCACCTTTCTCTCTGGTAGTCTTTTATCCTCTTGCATCAAATCGTGCCATTTTCTCATGTGGCTCGCTTCTGAACGGCTTGTGCTGAGAGAAACGCTTTTTAAATGATAAAATACAATACAATAGGTTGGCTAGAGAAACAAGACTACCAAATTACAAAAGAAATCTCTTTTCAGGCAGGGATATGCCTTTATTTGATGCTGCCTTCTGTGCAAACTACAGTGCGGCTGTACAGTTTGACAAAAGAGGAATATAATTTTATCTTCTTAAAAATAAACAGGTATTGTTTCAAAATGTCATGTTGACATTTCAGCGATCCACAGAGCTTGTAGATCTGGCGCCAAAGAGGCTGACAGATGATGGAGTTGCTGCTGCTGCTGTTACTGGTTCTGCTGCCAAGCGACAAAGCGATGTTCCAGACACGGTGCCACCTCCGAAGAAAGTGCGCGTGGCGCACACCGCCAAGCGCGACAAAGGGGGCAAAGCTTCTCTGGCACAGTCCATCCAAAATGGTCTTCCATCTCAGGGCTACACACTGCAGACTGGATCAACTACATCCGGGGTCTCCCCAGGTTCAGGTTGGGTGGAGGAAGTTTTGGAGTTTCTTGATAGATGATGATAACCTTTGTTGAATGTTTGATGTGTATACTATACATGGCAGTTGATTATTTATCTATGGATCATCGCCTGTGCTATCTTTGGATTAACTTAGTTACCTACAGATGGATTGTTTTGCTACCTGTGGTTTAACTTTACTACATGTAGCTCGTTTTTGCTACCTGAAAATTATCTTTGCTCCTTCTGGATTACCTGTGCTACCTGTGGTTCACCTTTGCTAATTCTTGATAACCTTTGCTACCTGTGGATTGCCTTTTCAAACTGTGGCTTATCTTATGCTACCTGCAAAATTGCCTTTGCGACTTGTTTACCTTTGCATCTTCGTAACTGCCTTTCCTACTTATAGATTACCTCTGCTACATGTGGAATACCTTGCTATTTCTGGATTATCTTTGCTGCATGTGTATTACCTTTTTTTTACCTGTAGATTGTCTTTGTTACTGTGTGCCTACCATGTTTTTTAGACGTGGCTGAAGACCTGGCCGATGCCTCGTGCGATCCAGAAGACGAAGACTTTAGACGGTTAGCCGAACACAACATCTTTTAATTCTGTTAGCCATGTTACAGCATTTGCAATGCTAGTTTCCATCACCAGTTGCACTTTTGACTGTGTAATTTAATTTTAGTTTGCCAGCAAGAGCTTAAAATGTAAGTTCAGCATGTGGCAAGTTTGGCAGTGTGCTATGGCACCTAGTTTTGCATTAAAGCTTGACTAAGTTTTATATTAGGTAAACAAGTTTTACAGTGTTTTGCATTTGTGACAAAGTTTTATATTAATACCTTACTAAATTTTACATCGTAAGACTCAGCTTTGCATCATGTGACCTATTTTTGCGCCAAGTGATCCAATTTTTGCACGACACAACCGAAATTTATGTAACATGACACAGTTTTACATCAGGTGACCAAATTTTGCATAGTGTGACCCTATTTTACATAACATGACCCAGTTTTACATATATTTTGGCTGACGTGAAGCAAATTTATGCGGCTTGGCGTACTTTTTGTAGAATTTTCACGACGATTCAGTCGTACGAACAGCGGTGTCGGTACAAGATGGAGTTCAACAAGGGCCACAAGGAACATCAGGAGGTCTACCAACGCATCTCAAATAAAGTGGCAGCGATCGTCGAACTCCAAGCTCAAATCAAGCAGGAAACGGACGGATCTCCTCGATATGACGTAAGTTTAGACATACATTCAATTTGCAGATCAGGCTGGACTGAGGAGTGTGTGTGCTAGACTGTTGGCCGAGTGGTTGGAGGTTCATATCCTCACTGGGACAGATCTATTTGTGTCCCGCCATATGGAAAGGTACCATAAGTCGGCGTACGGTTTCACGAGAAATCGCGCATAATGACGTGGGGGAAAAAAAATTTTATTATCAAATTTGAGTTCTTGGTATTTTTAGCAGCAGGTGAAAAGGACTTTTAAGTTAATAACACTGATAATATTACATAATAGACAACACTGAGAATTGGTTGTGAACCTCTTGTAGGATAAATCGCTCAGAAGCGCTCCCAGTGTGCAAGACCCCACGATACTCATCGATGGAAATAAAGTGGCAATTTCTCATGTTCATCATTATAAGTCGGTCATTTATCATCCAATTTTTATCTGGTTTTCAGCAAAATGTTCAGCTCACTTAGCTGGTTTGTGAAGGCATAATAACTCCAAACCCGACTTATGGTACCTTTTCATGTGGCGGGACACATTTGTTTTGAAGATTATGGCCCGTCCATTTATTGTGTAGCCCAAAATTTTATATTTTTGACTCCTCCGGTCCCATTGCAACTCGTACATTTTTGGAAACCACCCCATGTGTACAAACAAGCTTCTCTGCCCCTTTACAAAGGTTTCTTAGCTAATAAATTGTTCATCATCGTATTTTGCTAGCTAAAATTTGTTAACGGTTATAGTTCACTGTTTAGATCTGAACAGAATTTAATTATAATGTAGTCAAATGTCATCGGACGATTATTATAGGAAAATGGAGAGTTGTAAATAGACTAATGTGGATGGCATAATTAAAAGTTTGTTTTGCATATGTACATTTGTCGAGACACCATCCCCGCTGTACACACCTGTGCCAAAAATCGCATAAATCCAGTGACCACCTCCCTGCTTATATGATATTCGGACTGTCTCTTACGCACATTGAGAATGTCTGTTTAAAAGTTGTAAGATGATACTTTGTTGCTGAAGCGATGGTTACTTTACCAACGTTGATATTGTGATGTAAGAGATTTGTGTGTAAATAATGATTTCGAATACGTTTGACAGCTTCTACGAAACGAAATCTTCGACGAATATCTTCGGCTCAAGAACGACGTCGACTACGTGAAGGACCGCAACCGTTACGAGCATCTCGTTAAAAAACTGGCGCACATCAAACAGCTCGTCTACGCCTACGACCACGACCATCCTGCGTCGAAATAGCGTGGCTGCGTCGGCAAACGCTGCTCTTGATTCCGTTGCGACTTTTGCCTCCGTCGTTTCATGTTGACACTTTTGTTGCCGGCTTTTCCTGCGTTGAGTTGTTGCCGCGCCTCAGAGAGAGAGTGAGAGAAAGAGACAGTTTCTATGCAATTTTTGCTGCAAACCATCCTGATATATCTGTTTGGGTTAATGTGCGCTGGTAGTTTACTGCTGCTGCTGCTGCTGCTGCTGTTGTCAGATTCGCTTGCTGCTGCTGCTGGTGTTGGTGTTGGTCTGAGCTTGGTGCTTCGTGAGATGCTAACGTCGTCGGGTTCATTCGTTCCTCGAACTGTCGTGACGGTCTGTTGTCTGTCGGGCGGATTTGTGGATGTGTCGTAGAGTTGTTGACGTTTTTCGTTAAGGTCTGGAGGTTCGTAAGGTTTGCGTTAAATACTTGCAGGTTTATTTTCTTTTTTGTTCTCTGCCCTTCTAGGCAGCTTCTTTTGTCCAATGGCGCCATTCGTTATGTCCGCTCTCCTTCTACTTGCTATGAGACTTTATTTATCATCAACCAATTCAATTAACATCGTCTTTGGTTTTCTCTACCCTCCATTCTGCCCTCAGTTGTGTTTCTCAGGAGGGCCTCTGCCATCAGGATGTGGTCCAACCCAGTTTTTATATCAGCTTCATGCCTCTTTGAAATCTATAAAAAAGTTTGACTTACCAATTTGTAGGTGTTCTCTGTTATGTAAAACTTTGAGAGCTCTATTGAAGTTGATGTTGGGATATTTTGTTTTCTCGAATTATTATCATTGAGGGCAGAAACGGTTATGAATTTTACTTTGTTGCCTTGGAAGATATTTTTGTTTTTCTGCTGTTCTCACATTGACAAAACACACCATCCTCTCGTCCGTTCTAAACTAGCTTGGGTTCTGTGATAATTATCATCTTAAACATTTCAAAAAGTGGTGACTGGTGATCCGAATGGAACTTGATGAAATCTTGTTTCTTGCGTAAAATGTTCAAAGATTTGTGATGATTGTTTTGAGAAATCTTAATTAAAGATTTGACATGTTGTTTCTGAAGTCTTGTCTCCGCCTAGTCAGTTTATTATTAAATTGATCAGTCTAAAGTTGGTCTGCCTACTGAACTCATCAGACTGCACTGAATAATTATGTATACTAGACTTGACGTCTTTGAAGATTGTTCTGAATTTTCTAATTATCAGCCGCCTGAACTTGAGCTTTTACAAGCTTCTAGTAATCTAGTTTATTTTCTCACCAACTTAATTGTTCTTGTGAAAAATACTGTGTTAATAATGCCACGTAATGCAGCTGTAGTTTGACAATGTCGGCTTTGCAGATTAAGTAGAGCATGCTGCACATTGAATGATATCTAGGCAATGAGAAACTGGTAGGAAATAGGAATCGTAAAGGGACCATCCATATAATACATGATTTTATGTACGGTATGCACATAATTGTATTTTCTCTGTTGTACCTTGTACACTTCATGGATGCATGAGTGCAACTTTGTTTATCAATCGCCCCCCACCCCCCCACATCATCTTACTAAAGTAGATTAGGTAAAGTCATCTACAAAACATTTTGCCGTCGACTACTATTTTGTTTTGTTAAACATTACCGTACTTTGTAGCTAGCCATAATTTTTTTATTGTTAAGATCTGAACAGAATTTAACTATTATTAGTGTGACAAAAAGCCATCAGATCATTCAGATGACTAGGCCTATAAGATAATATGGGCGTCGTAATTCTTAGAACTTTTGCGTAGGCCTAGGCTGCATCTTGTCGACACCCCCTCCACGGCCGTACGCGCTTATACGCAAAATCGCCCCTCTGCTGCGTGTACGTAGCCTAATGTAGGTTTAGGACGGCTCTTTGCCGAATCAGGCTAAGTATTTAGTTTGGAAAAGCGGAAGGTAATTTGAGTTTATCTCGAACAGCTTGTGATCAGCAAAGGCAAGAGATCTAAATTAGATTATTTTGTGAACTAAATAATCCTACAAAGAAAGCTGATCGTCGAAAGAAGCTCTTAATATTTTGCTCTGTAATAGGCCTACAACGTCTAACAGTTCAGAGCATTAAATCGCAGTTAACGATTAACGGGTAATATTTGCGGGACGGTTAAATAATTTGATTTCATTGGCAGTTGCTGACAGAGAGAAATGTGCGCGCGCATATTTACGCGCAAAAGCAATGAGTAATTACCAAGAGCAGGGCACCAGCGTTTTGCTGTCATAGAAACTGCTCAAACTTCCGGCTTAGTGCCCGACGTATTTACTGAACACATAGGCTAACAAGGTCTACCATAAGGCTAAGCATAACTCGATATTGATTCTTTCGCTTTGCAAAAACTCACAATATTCTTATTGCGTGTTGGAATATTATATCGACTGCAATCATGACGGTATGTTAATAAATTCATGCACATTTCTAGCTTTAAACTTGACCATTAGGCTTAGGCTAATATAGCCTAATAGGCCTATCACGAGACACATTTTCGACTTTACAGCTGCTATTTATAACTTGACGCTGAGCGACTTGAAGATGTTGATAATTGATGAGGTTTCAGTGATTTAAACACAATTATTTAGATTTTCATTACTAAGTGAAATTTGATTTGAAGTCTCAGAGTTTACCGAGCTCGTGGTTCGAGTAATCGACTTAGGCCTACTTGCTCAGAATGTCTACGTGGTGGCTTGAGGTGGATTCGAACCTGCAACCTTCCGGCTCCAGGATACCAAACATACTTCTTCACCACCCCGCCCCACTGTGGCTGCAGTCTACTATAAAATTATATAGGCCTACTGCTACTGGTAATTGTGCTTTCATCTGAAACAATATGTCTTAAATGATCTTTCTCTTAAGCAACTCTCCATCATTTCTTCTCTATTAACTGACTTCTGAAGGTCTGCTAACTGGTTTCAATAACTAGTTTATGATAACTGGTTATTTCATATCCACTGGCTTCCATTAAAAACTGGTGTCTAACTATTAAATGATTGCTATTAATTGACTTTTGTTAACTGATTTCTGTTAGCTAGTTTCTGTCAACGGGTTTGTATTTAATGATTTGATATTGACTGGTTTATATTGACTGTTTTCTATTAACTGGTCTCTATTGAATGATTTCTATTGACTATAGTTTGTGTTGTCTATTTTTCTATTAAAATTATGGTTTCTGTTGAGTGATTTCCATAATAACTTTAAGGGATACTACCATGAATTTAAAAAAGTCAGATCCGGCCCGAAAAAGGCTAGAAAGGGCCCGACTGGCTTTCCGATTATAGGCTAAATACGTAGAATTTGTATGCGAATTACGTGGAATTTGTGTAGACGAAAGCTTTTTCTCTTGCGCTTGAATTTGTAACACACGATTACAAGTTCCAATTGAACGAAATTTGCGACTATATATTGAGTTTGAAAAATTCGATTTAAAGGTGTTCATTCGCAACTGATGGAATGCAAAAACTATATAACAACAATTATTGCACTAATGAGCCATATGGGTAAAGTGATGATGAAGGTACTAACATACAGACTAAGGGATCAACTGGAGAAACAGATTGAGGGTGAACAAGCAGAATTCAGAAGGGATAGAAGTACCGTGCAACAAATACTGATGCTAAGATTAATAGCAGAAAAAGCAAAAAGAAAAGACAGAGTTATATACAATTGCTTTATAGACTTCCAAAAGGCATTTGACTCGGTTAAACAGAATGTCATATGGGCAACTCTCCGATCCTATGAAGTGGGAAAACAACTGGTGCAAATTCTGCAAAATACCGGTGAACAGTCAAAGGCAGCAGTCAGGATAGATAAGGAACTAGGTGAATGGTTTAAAATCAGTATAGGAACAAAACAGGGAAATCCAGTCTCGCCTATTTAATTCATTGGATACTTGGAAAGAGTAATGGATGAGATTCAAGACAACGGGACGGGAATATCTGTGCAAGGACAAACAATTAGCAATTTAAGATTTGCGGATGACGTAGATCTCCTAGAGGAGAACTTTGACATACTTCAAAAGAATGTGGAACTGCTGGATAGAGCGGGTGAAAAAGCAAATCTGAAAATTAACATCGGAAAGACACAGAGAATGGCATTTGGAAAAGAAGAAATAGGAAATAACATCAAAGTTAGAGGAGAAAACATCGAAAATGTCACAGAATTTGTATACTTAGGGAGCCTGCTGACGTCAGATAACAACTGCACGAAGGAGATTAGAAGAAGAATATTAACAAAGCAAAAGGGATAATGGCGGGATTCAACAACATAATGGAGGGGCAAAACAATATCACAAGGCACAAAGAAAAGAATACTAGAAACATGCGTATTCAGCACGGCGTTGTATGCATGCGAAACCTGGACACTAAAAAAAGGAGGACAAAAAGAGGATAATAGCATTCGAAATGTACTGTTATAGGAGAATATTGCAGATAAGTTGGACACAAAAAATAACTAACGTAGAAGTACGAAGAAGACTTAACAGCAAATCAGATATGATAGAAACCATAATGAAAAGGAAACTGAAATTATTCGGACACATCCAAAGAATGAGTGATGATAGAAAGATAAAGGGCATATTGACGGGAATCATGGAGGGATCGGAGAGAAGGGGAAGACCATGCAGAGAATGGTTGCAGGACATTGAAGAATGGTGTGGGATGAATGCACAGGAACTGACACATCGGGCACAGGACAAAGAATTATGGAGAACAGTGGTCAAGTGTGCAGTGGACACCTACGGGCTGTCAGCCCATGGACAAAGAAGAAGAAGAAGAATCTCAACTTAGCCTATTAAGTTGCGATTGAACACCTTTAAATTGAATTATGTTTATGAAATTCAATATAATCGCAATATAAGGACATATAATACAGGAGAATGGCCAGAGGACTTTCTACAGACCATAGTTATACCAATAGGCCTACAGAAGAAACAGAATGCAATAAACTGTGAAGACCATCGCACCATAAGCCTCCTTACACACGCATCAAAGATATTGCTAAGAATAATAACAAAAAGACTGCAGTCAAAAGCGGAAACGGATAGGATCAATATGGGTTCAGGAAGGGCAGAGGGACAAGAGATGCAGTGGCAGCGTTGAGAGTAATAGCAGAAAGAAGTATTCAGCATGGACAAGATATATACATCTGTTTTGTCGACTACGAAAAAGCTTTTGACAGAGTGGACTGGAAGAAATTAATGGGAATACTGAGACGAATAGGGGTGGACTGGAGAGAAAGAAGATTGATAGGCAATCTGCACATGGGTCAAAGAGTAAAGATAAGAATCGATGGAGAATTCTCAGAGCCAGGAAAAATAGGAAGAGGAGTGAGGCAAGGATGCCCTCTGTCACCAATTCTATTTGACATCTATATATAATGAAGAATTTGTCAGAGAAACGTTAGATGAGCTGGAGGAAGGGATAAAAGTGGGTGGGAAAATGGTGAAAGCACTAAGATTTGCAGACGACCAGGCGATGTTGGCTGGCAGTCAGGAAGGCTTACAAAAGGTGATGGACCGCTTAAATACGATATCGCTGAGCTACGACATGAAAATAAACATAAAGAAAACAAAGGTGATGAAGATAAGTAAGAGAGGAAAGGAAACGGTAAACATCACATTAACACGTTGACCGCGAGGTACGAGTTAACTCGTACTCCAGTTGGTAGTCTGGGACGCGAGGTACGAGTTAACTCGTACTCCAGATATACAGGGACTTTAGGAGTCGTGCTGGCAATCAATGGTACCTCTGGTAATGGGAGATCAGATTCTCAGCCAGACCTGGCTTGTCTATGCTTTTCAGCAGGGCTGACGCGTGTCGTAAAGCGAAGGGGTTTCCTCCGGTCAAATTTACGATGGGCTGCCACGTGTAAGAGAGCACGGTACCCATTCAGACCTCGAACTTTATTATAGGGCGGGCGGAGACGTCTGTTGTAATTGTAGGTCCGGTCATTAGTTTATTAGTGTTACAATTTTATTGCAGTCCTAACATACGACTCTACAAAATTTAGCTTTCAAGCCAAAAACCAGGGCTCACAACTGGCAATCCACAACAGTAGGCCTACCTGAGATGAGAAAGTTCTTGGGACTTGTCTTTCTGATGAGGCCTATATTGCCTATAGGCCTATATTGTGAATTGCTGGAGTACAGATCCGACTATTGCCACTCCTCCTTTCGATCAGACCATGACTCATGATAGATTTGAACCTATAGGCCTGCTGAAATTCTGGCATAGTTGCGATTTGAAGGTTTGTCTGAAAATGGCAACTTTTCAAGCTGTGTGAGATTTTCATTGTCGATATTATGCTAATTTCACGATTTCAAGCCGTCTGTTGGCTATGGTCTACCCTAGAACGCGACATTCATAGGCCTACGGATGAGTGCTGTGGCACGGGCTGCTGAAATACAGACAGTTTCTTTAGCCAGGTTACTGTATAGCATAGGCCTATAGCAGACTATTAGACTAATATTATGACTGTTTCTTTGCATTTTCCCCTTTGCATTTCGAAAGTCACTGTCAATGACAACTGACAATAGCCTCATTGTCTATGATTTTGGTCGGGCTGCTGCGTAGATCAACAGGACCTGGTAATGAATGGTCCCTGCGATCAAATTTTATGATCTAGCTGCCCGTGTGACGCACGTGTCAAATTTACGATCGGCATGCCGGGGTTCAAATTTTCTATGGTGCCGCCGCGGACTGCAAAGAAATGATCCCGCGGTCAATGTGTTAAATGGGGAGGAAATAGAACAGGTGAAGAAGTTCTGCTATCTGGGAAGTGTGGTTACAGAGGATGCAAGGTGTCACGTAGAAATAAAAAGAAGAATAGCTATGGGAAAAGATGCATTCTACAAAAGGGGGGAGCTACTCAGAGGAAGTCTAAACATGAAGCTGAAGAAGAGAATGGTGAAGACATTGGTGTGGAGTGTTGTTCTGTACGGCTCGGAAACGTGGACAATGCGACAAGGGGACATAAAGCGACTGGAGGCCTTCGAGATGTGGATCTGGCGCAGAATGGAGAGAATCAGCTGGGTTGAGCGAAAAACGAACGAGGAAATCTTACAGCTGGTGGAAGAAAAGAGATCACTGATAGACACTATACGTGGACGGCAGAAGAAATGGATAGGACACATTTCAAGGAGCGACACCCTACTAAAAGACATCATTGAGGGAAGAATGGAAGGGAAAAGGATGCGAGGTAGACCAAGAACAATGCTGCTGGACTGGATGCTGACAGAAGATGGATAGGCCTACAGTGGACTGAAAAGAGAGGCGCAGGACAGAGAAAAATGGCGTCATTGAACATACGAACCTGCCTGACGCCAGAGAACATGATGAAGAAGATAATCGCAAATTTCGTTAAATTGCTATTGCATGCCCCGAACGGACCTGTTGAAGTTGTGGATGAAACCACTGAATGTAAAGCAATAATTATCAGTAGGCTATGTCGCTCAGCTCTTCCCACCTAGATCTAGGTTTTTCGGCTTTGTCAAGGTTTCCAGATTTTTCCTCAGGATCTAGGCTAGTTTTTTCTTATGGAGATTTTTCGTGCTGAAATATGAATTATTTATAACATTGATTATTTATGATTAATTTCTAGCAATTATATTGTGTTTAACGACTCCCTGTGACTGCCAGAATAGCTGACATCGGCCTTGATACTCAAAAATTTTAATATGGTGTCCATGCTGGCAACTAGTTGTATGCATGTAGGCCTATGTATGAGCAAGTGTTATAGCGTCCCTACAGCCTACAGGATACTAGTCAGAGGCGCTCCCGACTACAGCGAGGACACTGAATCGGATTTCAAGCCGAAGCGCACGAGCAATTGCAGGTAGAGGACTTGCTCAAGGTTCCCCCCGCGGCGGCGTGAGTTGGATTTGAACCTGGAACCCTCTGGCTCAAAGGCACTGAACCCACCACTACACCACCGATCCCCACATTGAGGTAGATTTGTGAGGTTTCCATGAATCGCTTTGTTGCTTAGTTTCTGTGTTGCAACAATGATGATTTGCGATAATGCACGTGAACTTCACTGTTCGCAGTCTGACAGTGCCAGTCCCATGCAGTGGCGTAACAATAGGGTAGACTGGGTAGACAAAGTCTAGGGGGCCCCTGAGTGCAGAGGCCCCAGAGGGGCCCCCGAGTTTGCAAGACTCCGAAAATATGTTAAATAAATATTGTAGTAGACAGTCTACTACAATATTTATTTAACATAATTTTTCGGGGTCTTGCAAACTCGGGGGCCCCTCGGCCCCCTCTACTGTAGACTAAGTAGACTTAGTAGACGATACCGTGTCAGACTCTCAGTATGGTTACCCGAGAACCCGTCAAGTTCCGTCAACCCGAGTTACCCGACACGACGCGACGAGTCGGAGACGCTCAGCTCCAGTAGTGCACAGCACTAAAACTGAAACTCATAAAGTCATACTTACGCTCATCAATTGCACAAGATCGCCTGGACAGTTTGGCGCTGATCAGCATTGAAAACGAAGCAGCCAGGCAGCTTGATCTGGACACACTTGTGGACAATTTACAAACATTAAGGCAAGGAAAAAAGAGTTCTGAGTTTTGACTGTATGACTTCACACTATAGCAAAGGACTTCAACCAAACCTTACATAGGCCGTTAAGGCCAGCCTACTTAAGTTCAGTCGCACATGTCATAATAATATTGTCATTTCAGCTTTGTTAGAAACTTACAGTTTACTGTAATTTGTACTTGTATGATTTTGTATCTTGATCATATACATCAGCATTTAAGTAAATTAATAAGAGTAATACATTATACATTTCAATAAGTACCGTAGGGAGATGGCCCCACCTTCATATTTTGTCTAGGGGCCCCCGAGTTCCTAGTTACGCCACTGGTCCCATGCCTGGATAAATGAGAAGGGCGAAGCCAATCACCTTTGATATGACCCAGTGTCGTTAAACAGCTGCAAACGAAGTTTGATAATGATTACTGTAAGCAGCTTTCGAGAAAGGTTGACATTGACGGTTAACTGAACGGAAACCACATGCTTATTTTTCTTAACTTCTTCGCGTATGCTACTGCTCCAGGTCTTGTCGGAGCGTGGATCGGGATTCGGATGAATTCGGTCAGCTGGAGGCATCCTTAGTTTCCCCGAAGGTACTCACAGGGAGGGCGCGCCCGGATTGACCCAGGCTTCGTGAACGCGGATGCCATCCTCCCCAAGATGAACGATAAGCTGTTGTTTTTGGACACCTTTAAAACAGTTTCAACCGACACTACGTATAATTTTAAATACATTTGCTTGACTGAGTAAACCATGTGGGTTATTTGGGTAACGATCTATCGCCTTTAATATTTATTTAGGCCAACTTTAAAATAGTCGATAACTAATGGTGACGACTACCAATGAACTGGCCATTCTTCGAACAGTAAACCATCGTGAAGCGAGCGGCAGTAGCGCTGTCTGTAGCTGCTAATAACTGACCGTGGCCGTTTTTTGGCTTATCCTGATTCGAAGGCAGTGATATTTAATATCAAATGTCTATTTTTTGGGTAAAATGTGAGCGTTTGACTTGTATTATTATAGAAATACTACTTACTTGCTTGCTTGCTTACTTACTTACTTACTTACTTGCTTGCTTACTTAGCCTACTTACTTACTTACTTACTTACTTACTTACTTAACGAAACCAGTAATCCCGTAAGCAGCAACTCCGTCATGCATATTCATGAGAGACATGTGATCACTTTTAACGATCCCTCCACCCACAAGATATCACTAATCTGTCAAACAATCAGTCAATCTATTTATTTAGTGCTATTTAGAAGAATAAGTAAAATCAAGTGATACCTCTTCTTAACACAAAGAAAATGGTTCATCATTATGCAAAAAACCGGTAGACCTGGAAGAAGCCTTAAGGCTCCACAATTGCCAAACGAAAGGTACAAAATGGCTGTCATTTTCCAATGTCATTTAATAATCACATGAAAAAGCTCGTATTAAGCTGGCTACAATTTTATGATGGCCATATTGAACGCCATCTTGGTTTTCACAAAGAGCTTCTGAAGTATTGTTTGATACTTTTGGTATCTCATTCCACTCATATTCCTTCATTAGGCCTAGGCTACATATCTTGAAAAATCCAGTTTGTTACGAGCTCGATAGACGCCGTGGTCGTAGAACAGTAGCGTGTTTTTTTTTTATTTAAACCAAAGTTTAACGTCGTCGTATGGCATCAAAGGCCGTTGACGACAATGTACAGGTTACACAGTGCATTAACAATGAATTCATGGCGTTTAAAATACACCATAGCTATGTAACGTTGTCATAACAATATCATTGTTCGTTGCCGTAGCCAAAACATAATATACCGTTCAATTCATTCATTAGTGTTCATTGCTTAACATTAAAATGGTTAATAGCTAAAAACACCAGCTATACAAATTATGTTAAATGTTTTTTGGAGAAAGTCATTAATATACTGCAGTAAATGTCACATGTAAGAAATATCACCAACTTTTCTTGATTACCATTCTTAATACAGATTTGTTTTGCAACTTCTACATTTCTGTAAAAGAAATTCTTAAACAGGTTAATATGAAATATAATTTTGCTTTATCAAAATCAAAGATGACAAACAGTATTCCAACACAATCATGTTACAATGGCATGACATTCAATATTCAATATTAATCTGATTTACATCCATGGACAACACTTTAAGTAGTTACACAACTTTTCCTTTAGTTATTTGGTTTATAAGCCTATAAACTACACTTTGCATGTAACCGTCATCAAGTAAATTCTTAGTATTGAAGTCTAATTTAAAAGAAACACATGCATTTCTTAGTACATCAGATATATTTTCTTTTTTACAAATTAATAATAAATGTTTTATGTTCTCTGTAACTTTACATTCATTACAAAGACCACTGTCGTGCTTCTTCATAAGATGAAGTCTTTCATTTAAATTCACTTTTCCTAATCTTAATCTTGAAATCTGAACCTCTTTCTTTCTGTTAAGGTCAGTATATTTCAAGCTTGTGTTCACTACTGGACATATATATTTATAGTGATGACCCTTAGGTTCACTATCATAGTAGCTCTGCCATTGGTCTATTACATACAATTTTATAATTGAAAAGACTTCTTGCATTTCCAAATAGTTGGTTGAATTAATAATTGGCATGCTTAGTGATTGTTTGGCCAAGGCATCAGCTTTTTCATTACCTAATATATTTACATGACTAGGGATCCAGATCAAGTGCACTTTACTAATTTTAATTTCATTAAATGCTCTTATTGTTTCTTGCAATAGAAGTGGTCGGGACTTTGTAAATGAATTCTTAAGAGAAGTAAGAACACTTAAAGAGTCAGAAAAGATAGCATAGTTTTTAAGCTCTTTGTTTTCATTTTTTGATATCCAAGAAAATACTTCTTTAATAGCAGTTAATTCAGCGGCAAATATGCTAGAATAATCACATAGACGGATTTGTTTATCTATATTTAAGGTAGGGATTGTGTAAGCAGCAGCTACTGTATTTTCTACTTTTGAACCGTCTGTGTATACATGCGTGTATGTTTGATATTTGTTTATATGGTCTAACGATAAAAGACGTAGAATTTCAGGATTGTCGAATTTCTTACTTATTTCTTTGTGAAGAGTGATATCGACGTCAATGTCATTATTCAGCCAAGGAGGAGTTGCAGGAAAAGTGGGAGATTGAAAAGGGAGATTAATCGAAGAAAAAAAGGTGTGAGTTCTCATATAAGTGGATTGATCTTTTTGACCAGGTGTTCTGAATTCATTGGTCCAATGCGGTTGGTACGCAGATCTGAGTGGATGATTTGGGTTTCCCAAGATCTTTGTACCTAATTTTAAGGAGTTTTGCATTCTTCTCATTTTTAGAGGCATTTCACCACATTCATTTTCAAGTGCTAAAGAAGCAGTGCCTTTGGCAGCACCACAGCACAATCTTAGCGCCTCAGTCTGAAGTGATGATAACTTATCTAGATGCGATTT
The DNA here is from genome assembly GCA_945859605.1 of Lumbricus rubellus. Classification (NCBI taxonomy): domain Eukaryota; kingdom Metazoa; phylum Annelida; class Clitellata; order Crassiclitellata; family Lumbricidae; genus Lumbricus; species Lumbricus rubellus. Next base: position 54,700,163 of record OX243813.1, on the reverse strand, counting down.
AGGTGCTGAAGAATAAGCTACATCGCCATAATCAATGACAGATCTAATAAGGGCCCGGTATATGTGGACTAAGGCTTTCTTCGAAGCTCCCCAATGGTGTCCAGACACTGCTCTCATCAGGTTCATGCGTTTTTTACACTTAGTAATAACATATTCTATATGTGGCTTCCATGATAGCCTATGATCAAAAATTACTCCTAGAAATTTAGCTGTTTTTTCTATTTTTATGTGTTCATCCCTAACTTTTATGTCAATATTTGATACCCTACATTTCTTAGTAAACAAAACTCCTATAGTTTTACTGATAGAGATTTTAAAACCATTTCTATTGCACCAAGCATTTATTGCATCTAATGATAACTGAATCATTTTCTGTAATTTATTACGGTTGCGATGGCTAGCATAAATAGAGCTATCATCAGCAAACAAGGTCATTTCTACTCCCTGTATTTCGTCAGGTATGTCATTTATCATTATAAGAAACAATAAGGGTGATATCATGGACCCTTGAGGTGTACCATTTTCTAAAATATGATAGTCAGAGAGTGAAGCACCAACTTTGACCTGAAATGTTCTATTGGATAAAAAGTTTACTATCCAATTATATGTTTTACCTATAATTCCATAACAGTAGCGTGTAACTTCATCCGCCGTTCTTATATTGTTAGATATAAACGTTAAAAAGGTGTTTAAGCAGCAATGCTTTGCTCTATATTTTAACGACGTCTTGCGGTTGCCTCGGTCGTTGACGTCAACTGCTGCATTAACCCAGTTGCAACAACCAGACAATGTTCGGTCTTTGACATTGCCAGTCCAAAGCGTGCATAAAGGAGAAGGGCGACGCTAATGATCTCTGTTATCACATACAGTCGCTAAACTGAAACTTCTAGGGCCTACCATGGGCGCCGACTCTGCGAGGCCCGTGAGTGCTCAGCACCACCAGAAATTGGCCATGCGAGGCCCTCCTATGCATGGGCACCACCTGAAATCAGCCGGCAAGATGTGCTTTTAAGATATTTTTCTCTGTTGGGATTGCTTATCTATAAAAATCATTCCATCTTTAGTATACTTTTTAAAATCTCAGTTAGTTTACCTTACAATTTCTTCAGTTTTATCCCATCTGGTAGTCTGAACTACATTGGTCCTAACTAAGCCGGTCAGCGAATGCGAGGAAACCCCGATATCCTGCTTATTCGATCCGCTTCCGTCATTTTTTATTACGGACGAAGGCGACGATTTGAATGACATTGTTTCTTTAGGCCTGTATTGTATACATGCTCTTTCTTCAGTGCTCGAGACTCGAGAGTCACCTCCCAGCATCATAAAAGCGGGATATTGTTTTGTCTTTAAAAACTACTTGAAATACTATTTGAAAAACCATTCCACAGTGTTAATATTGGCTCACTAAAGAGTGGCTAATTGTCTGATTTCTTGTGCAAAATTTGAGTATGTTGACCTAATTGAGGGAGAGTGCTCCAAGACGCCCATGAAAACGAAGATTGTGCTTTTCTTCTGTGTGGATTCCAAGAGAAATAGGCTACATCAAACACAAAGAATGATAAAAAAAAATTTAAATTGGGAAAGAACATTATTTTATTGAAGTTTTAAATCATGTCTTCATGCAATGAGATAATAGGAAATTTTGACAAGGATGTCATGACGTCAAAATGATAGCCTAAGGTTCTATACCATCGCAGTGTGACAATAAAAAAATCTAAAATGGGGAGGAGCACATCCCGTTCCCAAACCCCTTCCCTGCTCGGCGCTGTGCTTCTCGGCGATCATAGGTCTACTTTGGCCGCGATTTCGTCCCTTAAAACCAGGACCAAGTCTCCGCCTATGTGAACAGTGGTGATTTCAATAAGTCTCCTATAAAAAAGGGTCAAAAAATTTTCGCGCGCTCACGCGCGCATATTTTTACATTCTTTTGGGCACCCCCACTCTTCGGGTCAACTCGGCGCCTATGGGGCCTACTACTACTAATAGGTTACTGCATGCAAATCAGGTGTATTCTGTTGCAACAATCAAGATAAGACGATGATTCCTATGAATGCCGGACTCGTATTATAGGGTATACTTATTTGTATACGTGCACTTGTTATAGCGCCCCTTCAAGCTCTCTCTACTCAGAGGCGCTCCCGAATGCAGAGCGGACACTGCATGCATCGGAGTTTCACGCCCAAGCGTTGAGCAATTGCGAGTGAAGGAATTGCCCAAGCTCCTTACGCGGGGAGGTGGATTCGTACCTCGAACCTTCCGGCTCCAAGGCAACGACGCCACCACTACACCACCGCGCCCCACAACTGCGATGACCAAGAACGGACTGGATGAACAACATATCAGATCAAGGAGGGAACAACTATCAATGAAGGAATTGACGAAGGTAGTGGAAACAACAAGTGAGGATGTGATTGTTCACGAAGCGGCAGATCATCGCATCGAGAATCGCTGAGAATAAATAGAACTGTAGGCCTATTTAAGCACTTCGATCAAGCCAGGGTCTCATCCATTATGCTAACCTATAGCTCTCCCCAAAGATAGCTGAGATCATTAGCGTCGCCCTCCTCCTTTATCCACGCTTGGGACTGGCACTGTCAGAGTGCGAACAGTGGCGAAGTGCTGCTACTAGGGTTTTATTGTGAACATGGATGGATTCGATTTGACCAGGGTGTATGACAACAGAGGCCGTTACCCTGGACAGAAATTTGCTCGGCATATTACAGCACTTATGAGCAAGGTACTAGACCAGTTAATATTATTATATTGTGAACAACTTTTTTAGAACCAAAAGTGTAGGCCTAGCCTAGTTTCAAAAAGGTGTCAATTTTCCTTTGCACGAAATGGAGAGTGTACTCTTCTTGTCTTGATGGCAGCTACAGGCGCAGTGGCGAAGATGCCAAATTTAGCTGTTGGTTGAATATTGTCTGATGCGTTTGCATGCATGTAAACTTGGACAGGAGAAGAGTCGGGTTCGTTTCACTGAGAATGACGAAGACGACGACGACGATGTGGCCGGAGCGAGCGACGGATGGCAGGCAGGGACCAACCGACGGAAATTTTCCGATAAGGAACTTAAGAAGATGCCGCTACAGATGCGCAGCAAATACATGGCTGTACG
>OX243813.1:54644545-54689545 GCA_945859605.1 Lumbricus rubellus | reverse complement strand
TGTCAGAGAACCAGTGACGTAGACTGCAGTTTGTCTTCTTGTGCTGTCTCTGTCTCTGTCTCTGTCTTTGTCTCTGTCTCTATCTCTGTCTCTATCTCTATCTCTGTCTCTGTCTCTATCAGTCTTTGGTCTGTCTGCGTGTTTGCCTTCCGTTATGTTGGTGTCACACTGAATGCGTCTGTGTTTGTCTGCATGTCTTTGCGTCTGTCTTATTGTCTCTCTATATGTGTCTCTGTCTGCTCAATTGCCTGCCTGTCTGTGTATGGGTGTCTGTCTGTGTGCCTGCCTCTCAGTCTGTCTGTGTGTCTTTATGTATACATATGTCTATGTGTCGGTTTGTGTCTGTCTGTCTGTCTGTCTGTGTGTCTGTCTGTCTGTTTACACCAGACATCTGCGTGTATTTCTTAGACATGCGTAGACATGGAGCCCTTTCAATAATACTTCGGAATCTTTCGTTGCTGCATGCATATAATTCTTATCGTGGCTTCAGCCGACCTAATGACATTGTCAACAATTAGCTGCGCAAACAAGGTCCAGCAGATTGACTTATTGTACAGCTGCTTCTGCTGCTTCTGCTGCTGCTGCTGCTGCTGCTGCTGCAGTCGCTGGTCCCATTCCACAAGGATATCCATCCACCGCTCGCCTGGGATTGAAAGGAAAAGGAGAAGGTGGGTGGGATGGCCCTGGACCTGGAAATAATTGAGATAAGTTCGTGTGAAGGAGGGATGCGACGTGTGTGCTTTGCATCTCAAACATCAGAAGACGGTTTAATTAGGACGAATTGACGAAAGAAGCAGTTGCTATAGTCCTTAGTCCTACCACACGTGCTTCATATAATATTATGTATTGTTGTGTGCAAATGTTGGGCCTACGTATTGCTGTCCAAAATTATTTTTTCCCCGAGGAATTAGGAAATATCCGGGTAATTAGAATATTATTTCCCCACCGATATAATTTAAATTTGCAAAAATTAGGGTGGAATGTTCTGGAATGGGTACCCGGTATAGGTTTCGCAGATGGTTTTAATATTATTATCATTACTATTGTTATTATTACCACTACTACTAGTCTACTACTACCACCACCACCACCACCGTGCACCACCGCCGCCGCCGCCACCACCACCACCACCACCACCACCACCACCACCACGGCACCACCACCACAACCACCACCACCACTACTACTACTACTGCTATTGTTATTATTATTATTGCTGTTATTATCAGCATTATTAACTGGTTTCTGTTAGCTGGTTTCCATTACGAAATTTTTTTCAACTGGTTTGCATTAATCTGTATTATATCTCTTGCAGAGAGAAAGAATCGAGCGACTGTTGGACGACGAATTGGAGATCATAACGATGCGAACGTAAGATGGAATGACGATGATGATGACGACGACGACGATGATTATGACGACGACGACGATGATGATCTCCATGCACCCAATTCGAACAACCACTAACCACTTGTCGTTAGACTGCATGGCAATGGACGAGACTGCATAATCGGTTTCCCTCTGCTGTAAACTGTAGGAATAGAGGGGCAACAAACTCTCTCTCTCAGACTCTCACCATCACTTTCGGCCGATGTTTGTCACTCATCAACACGATACTGTATACTCATTAAAGACACGCACTCTTGCAATATTATTGTCATCGCTACTGCGAACTTACAGAGCGCATCTATAAGGCTAAGAGTCGAGCACTAGCTTATTCAGAAGCGGTGAATAGTGTTGGACGGATTGTCCATAGTTTATGTTGTGTGAAGAACCGAACTTGTTGGTATAGGATAATTATAGAAGACCAGAGAAAATTCATAATATAAAATATTATAGCCAGGCCTCGTTGCACCAGATTATAGTTGTGAAGCTGGTGTTCCAGACAGCTATTTGGTTTGTAGGTCACTGACAATAATTATTAGCTATTTGTGTTTTATTTTATTTTATTCTCTCTCATCTCAAATCTTTGTTTTTTCACCATGTCTATTGTTCATCTCGTGCTTAATAACTGCAGAGCAGTCGTAGCCATTGATATGTACTATATAGCTACTGCCTACTGGATAGGAGCTGGCCTATGAAAGTACGGATTATCGCTCACTCAGGGATATCCCAGGATTCTTTGAGGCAAAGACAATGATTCCTTAGAGCAAATCCCAGAATTCTTTGCGGTAAATCCCAGGATTCTCTGGGGCAAGTCCCAAGATTCCTAGCGGCAAACCATAGCAAAGGATAGGCGGCACACTCTTCGGCTTAAAACGCAAATTTCTCAGCGATGATACAAAATTGTTTAAAACCAGCCTAGGGTTTTGGAGTTGAATGACATACAAAACAATCAACTTAATTTTATTTAGCGGCCACTGACCAGATTTCTTGAAAATAGCTTTTAAAGTTTACGAATTTAACATGGGTTTACATAGGAACATGCACGCGTCTCCCTAACCGGAAGTCACGTGTGATTCGCCGTTGGCCATGGACCACTATACGAAGCCGGTCCAATCCAGTAAACCTAATAGGCCTACATATCAATGGTCGTAGCCTTTAAAATGTGTTAGGGGTTATTGAGAAACAAATTATTTAGAAACAAATCGAAGCGATAAAAGTACAGGTATGACGTATACAAAGTTTTATTATATTAAACATGATTTTTTACTCAATTGTTAACTTGGACTTAACATGATTGTAGTTAATTTTCTCTGCAATAATAGCCTATATTTATAAAATAATGGAGTATATCATAAGCTGTTCTATATATAATTACCTATAGCCCGGGTCCCTACCATTAAGTCACCGGCCCATGCATGGCATTTGCCTTCTCAGGCTTTTCTGCCCCTCTCAGCTGCAATAATATTTTCTGAGCCTGAGGCTGCACCATCATCGATTTCATTATTCCTAACTGCTTCTTAAAGGCTGTGTAGCCTGTGTTAGTAGGCCTGTACACTGAGACAGAAGGCCTATCCCCTCGGCAAAAACAAATATACTTCTAGCCCCTGGTCGTTGCAATAATCTCCGCATAGAGAGCATATATATACAGTCGTCATGCAAACGATTCGACAAGCAAACAAACAGCTCGTAGTAGTTCGCTGAAGAATTTCTGCTCTAATGCCCCTTGTCGTTTTCTTAATTAACTTACATCCGCCGCTGCGAGTCTCTCTTGTTTAGCGTAGAGCCCTCGCACTCGTCCATCAACGACGACACGCCGTTTCCTCTCTTCTTCTTCTTCCGTATCCGGAAGCAAACAGCGAAGTCCAGCCTCGCCGTTCCTCTATGGGCAGCCGATGGTTAAATTAAATCGCCGTTACAACGCGCCGCGGATATTGATTTCCGCTCTTTGAGGACGCCATTAATTCCTTCCGGATGACGCCATCTTGTATATTGGATTCGACTAGCATTAAAGCAGAGGATATTGAAAGATTATGCATGGCGAACACAGATGGTAGCATAGCATCGATTCATCGTTTCACTGCACTAATTTATGCAAATCTTTATTGACATCCACCCGAATTACTTCCGTCCAGTCCGGCCAGCGTCCAGACAATGCCAGAAATTGTATTAAATCGTCTATAAATACCATTGGCGTTCCTCCGAGCATCCCCCTGTAGATGACGCGGACAACACTCGGCGTCCAGCAATATTGTTGTGATTGATAGCGTGTCACTGAAGCCGAAGGGATCGGATCGGAAAACGTCATAGCAGATTTACGTCCGTGGCGGCTTCAACAGTCAATAATTATAAAACTGTTGAACCAAGATGGCCGCACCAGGAGAACCAAGATGGCTGCGAAGTGTGTGCGCCACGCTTGAATGGCGAGAGACGGCCGCCATTTGTCGTTTTGAGGAGCATCAAGATGGCGGCTGCGATGCATGGTTGAGGTGTTATGATGGCAGCGAATGAAGAACTCGAGATGATTGGTTTATTATCGGTCATTGTGAAAAGCGAATTGGATGCGAAATGTCCTTTATAAGTTCGTCAGGACTATTTAACTTCATCCAATGTAGCCTACACGTTCTGCTTCTGTATAATACGGAATGTTTTATAGAGAATTATGTTGCTTAAAAAATCAACTTCCAATACAAACATGTTTTATCGCATTAATTTTGCCATAGTGCCCCTTCACGCGCTCTACTCAGAGGCGTTCCCGACTACAGCGCGGACACTGCATCGGAGTTTCACAACTAAGCGCACGAGCAATTGCAAGTAAAGGACTTGCTAACTTTAGCGGCGGCTTGAGGTGGTCTGTTTGTGTTTTTGTTGCCGTTATTCACTTGATGTTTTACAGTAGACATCCTTTGTCGCATGATCCGCGTGATCTTTATAAGCATCAACTTTAATATAGCTTGTGAATAAACTGGTTCTCGCGATTTCGGCGCTGTAGAAATCTCAAGATTACGATTGCGATTAGGCCTACTATAGCGGACACACACGCTTGCACGCGCGCACACGTTTGTAGGCCTATTTATGGCTGTAATTAGTTCTGAGAGAGCTTCTTCTGAAAGGCTCTTAGTTCCTATAAAATTAATGTCTCCACGAACACTCTACTCTACATGTAGATAGTGGAGGACCTGCTAGAGATGTTATTGTGAAGTGGGAGGAAGCGCGCAACGCGCAAGGTTGCCAGGTTTTCGAATTACTTGTACTTGGTCGCGAAAACACGTCAAAAAGGAGGCTAAAAGTCGCGAGACGAGCGTATAAATAATGATATTAAATATTTTTGCTAGGTAGGCATTATTAAAGTGATGACTAAACGTAATATTATACTCTTTGTTTTCGTTAGTTACCTCGTAAAACACGCGTGAAAGCAAGAATTTAGGCAACCGGATACTTAGTAGGCTAGCCTACTTAATTACCATTAGGCCTATTATGCTAGTCCGCACACCGTACACCATGTATTTATTATTAAGCAACACCGCACATGAATATAGTAGGCTAGATCATGGAGGCCTGGATAACTAACTGGAGCAAGAGGTTGGCCGAGGTCAAAAGTTTCAATTTCGTGAAGAGGTGCATGCATTCATCCAGCATTGTAGCAGTCCTGCCTTGGCTCAGACTGACTCAGTGTGCATCTGGCTGTGGTTGCACTCAGTTAAGACTATATGTAAGAATTCAGTGTCATTCTGTTCTATTATATTATGTGTGGAAGTAGATTTAGATGTCAGTTTAAAGCAAGTGTTTTAGTGTATATAGAATTCTACGTTTACTGAACTGCAGACAATCTTTGGATATCAGTTTAAAGCAAGAGTTTTAGTCAAATTTAGTGTATATAGAATTCTACGTTTACTGTTTAACTCCATTCTGAACTGCAGACAATCTTTGGATTATTCGAAAATGGTGAATAATTGTGCAGGATTTGGCTGTCGAAGTGGCTATCGTGATTGTATATAGAATTCTACGTTTACTGTCTAACTCCATTCTGAACTGCAGACAATCTTTGGATTATTCGAAAATGGTGAATAGTTGTGCAGGATTTGGCTGTCGAAGTGGCTATCGTGATTGTTCAGGTTTTGGATCTAATGGAGAAAAAATAACATTCCATTCTTTCCCAATCAATAATTATGAACTATGTCAGAAATGGGTTCGTGCTAATCCTCGGGAAGGATATACTCCGACCAAACATTCCAGGTTGTGTTCACTTCATTTCCAGTCAAGTGATTTTATCGAGGAACCGCAAGACAAAAATGTTACCAGAAGGAAGAAGTCTGAATCCTCTGCGAAACCCTTCAGAAGGTACCTGAAAGAAGATGCCATTCCGTCTATCTTCCCGAATGCACCAACTTATCTGTCAAAAACATGCGCTTTGCCCAGATCAACGTCTAGAGCCACAACATCAAGCCGCTCTCAGTTAGTGGAAAAGAGACTTGACAATCTGGAGCAGTGCTTCTTGGAGAAAGATAACATTTCTGAACTCACAATATCAGAACTTAAAGAACGACTGCAATCAGAGACTACTGTACCTGAGGACTTTAACATCTGCATTACTGAACAATCACTCCTTGTGTATCTGATCAAGGTGACAGAGGATGTACCTAAATTAACAGGGAGCATTATTGTCAGAAGTGATTTCACCATGGCTGTCACAGTGGATGTTTCAAAGGCCATGACCTTAAATCACTCCTTGTGCAGCGTCTGTTTAACTGCTTTGCCAAAAACGCAGTGAGAAAGCTAACAGCTGATGCCAACAAAAGTAATCAACAGCCTGCAAAGCGTAGAAAGATTGCGAAACTGTCGAGTGCTTCCCATGAGTGAACAGTGAACACTATCTCATATCGGATGTATGCTACATTTCTGTCCAGACTTATTCAATAATAATTAATAATATGTAGAGATTTAAGTGCCATGGGTGTCGTAAGCAATCGATTAAAAAAAACTGTAGCAACGATTCAGAAGCACTTGGAGCAGGATAAAGTCAGTCAAGAAAGACCTGTGTAAAAAGTTTAGTTTTAGATGCTTTGTTAGTGAAAGTTATCAGCAATGTGGAGTTTGTTCCATATTCGAGGTGCTGATGAGGTGAAGGATCTCGATGCAATTGTGGTGCGAAAGCGATGAAGGACTAGTATTCTTCATATAGGTAATCATACATGTACATTTATTTCATATTCTGTTTTTCTCTACTGAGATTTTCGCTTAATGCGGGTAGAAATTACTTACAATGTTATAGGTACCTGTCCCTTTCTGGATGACTCTTTCTGAGTATTCACCGTTCATACAATCAAGGTGTTCTATGATCATTGATTTTTATTCTTGTGCACTATTTTACTTTGCTTTCTACCTTGGTTATTTGTTTGTTTGTCTGTTGTTCTTTCTCAGAATAAACTGATTTTGATTTGATTTGCAAAAACTCTTTGCAATTCTGGTTTTAATGTGCTGGTTCCTCTATTAAATTCATTTGCTTGTGAGTGGCAGTGCCTTTGTGGTGCTTGGTAATTTGATTGCAGTGATAGGTGTTGTGTATGAATTTGGTAGTTGGTTGTGTGATTGCAGTGACAAGTGGTTGTATGTGGCTGTGGTAGGTGGTTGAAGTGGCAAGTGGTTGTACATGTATATATTGTGGCAGTTGGTTGTGTGATTGCAGTGACAAGTGGTTGTATGTGGCTGTGGTAGTTGGTTGTGTGATTGCAGTGACAAGTGGTTGTATGTGGCTGTGGTAGTTGGCTGTGTGATTGCAGTGACAAGTGGTTGTATGTGGCTGTGGTAGGTGGTTGAAGTGGCAAGTGGTTGTACATGTATATATTGTGGCAGTTGGTTGTGTGATTGCAGTGACAAGTGGTTTTATGTGGCTGTGGTAGTTGATAATTTAGATAATCTTCAACGACAAATACAGATACTTTAAGATAGTTAACAGCCAACTTATATTATACATCTCTCACCTCAACTCGAAATTGCTACATATTTGCATGTTTTATCTATCTAAATAAGCAATTTGGTATTCTGGCTTAATGTATTTGTTCATGAACGCGGCTTATAGCCTCATCCGAATGCATGGCGATGCTGCTGAACTGCTGTTGCATTGCACCTCTTCACGAAACGGCTGTTTTCACCCTTTCAATCCAGGGATAATATATAGGATTCCATGGCTAGATATAGTAAATTAATCTACTACGGTCCATTTACGAGCATTAAAATGTCACCATAATGAAAGCGGGACAACTCAAAAGTAGCCCAAATATCACGAGATCGCATTATGATAGAAATTTTCTTTCGCGAAAGTTTTGAAAAGTAGCCCAGCTCGCACTTGCTTCCGATGAACCCTGGTGATGCATTTCTCCATAGCCATATCTTTTACGACAGAACTATTTATGACACGCACGTTGATGACAACTGTGAGTGTTGTCAGAATTTCCATTATGACTTTCTGGTCTTCATCGCGCAGAAGTTCATTAAGTCATTGTCTTCAGTGAATGGAAATTCTTTTACTTCATTATCTTCGTAATTTATTTCCGATTACATTTCGCAGCCTTCTTGCGGAATATAGCAGGCTCTCTAATTAATTTTCTTGTCATTATTAACTTGCGTCTGATTCTCTATAATATTATATCCGAAAAGTACTAAAGATCAATAACTTATAATTATAAGCTTATTCAAATGTTGCTGTTTTCTCTTTGGTTGTTATTGTTTGTGGTTGCTTATTTTATTCACTGCGTTCAGTGTTTTGTTTGTTTTTTTGTTGCACTTTTCGTTAGTTTTTGTTGGCTGTTCTTTGTGAATGTTCTTGTTTAGCCGATTTTTATTTGGATTTGCTTTTTGCTTACCTTAAACATGTAAAAGGGACAATTCGTTGAAATTGCAGAAAGTTTTAGGGGAATAAACCCTCAAGTCAACAAAAATATACCAGAATTTTAATACGTCTTCCTAGTGCCAGGATCTATAGGACACACGAGTACATAGCCTATTCACATACATGTAGCTAGCCACGTACGTATACCCTAAATTATAATTCGTGCATGTAGGGCCTACATGTACGCATTATAATTTAGCCCACACACACACACCTTAGAGGCTTAGACTTTAATCCTTCCACGCATTGACAGCGCATCGGCGACACAGCTTCTCCATATTATCACTCTGTCTCCCACAATCCTTTCAGCCTCCTCCTTTCACGTCATTCTAGACCAGGCTTGGAATCTGAAAATTACACTGTTATAAGCAAATCATGTAACAATTTGCTAACCGGTGTTTCTAGACTAATTCGACCCCCCCTGAAAACGAAAATCGCTGTTAGCAAGTTGGATTTTTAGCGGTTCCATGGAAAAACAAGATGGCGGACAAAATGGCTGCAAATTGCTTAAAATAAATAAAAGTAAAGTATTTTATGTAATAGGAACACGGTTTTAGATTCTAAATTAAGACTATAGGGTCCAAGGAATGCAATGAAATCAAAGACATATATGTAGCACTGCAAGAAAATCAAAATGGCGGACAAAATGGCGGCTAGAATCTTAAATGTCTATAAATGAAGTTATGTATGCAATAGAAACATGATTTTAGAGTCTAAATCAACATTTTCGAGGTCAAGGAATGCGATGGAACCATGGTCAGGTATGTAGCGCTGCTCAAAGACTAAAATGGCGGACAAAATGGCGGCCAGAATCTTGAAATGGCTCTAAATGAAGTTATGTATGCATTACAAACATGATTTCAGAGTCTAAATCAACATTTTCGAGGTCAAGGAATGTTGTGGAATCATGGTCAGAAATGTAGCACTGCACAAAAACAAAATGGTGGACAAAATGGCGGCCAGAATCTTAAAATGGCTATAGGTTAAGTTATATATGCAATGGAATCATGATTTCAGGGTCTAAGGCAACATTTTCGAGGTCAAAGAATGCGATGGAATCAATGTCACATATATGTAGCACTGCAAGGAAATCAGAGTGGTGGACAAAATAAGTAAGTAAGTGTATACTTTAATGAACCGCCTGCAAACGCACTGAGGTTCTATTCTTGAATTGGTTATTAGTGAAGTTCTGTATCTAATGAAAAGATGATTCCATAATGTAGATGAAAATATTCCGAGTCAAAGAATGTGATTTAGCTAAAGGCACATCATACATGTATGTTATGTGACACTGCCAGAAAACCAAAAATGGTGGACAACAGCTTTAACTGGCTATAAACGATGTACCGTACTGAATGTATGTGATAGAGACATTATTTCTGATTGGACTAGTTAGTGTTTTCTTGGTCGAATAATTTCAAGAAAGTCACATTCTATCTTCTAGCCTATGCACATACCATTGAGCTTAATGCAGTGAAATTGTCTAGTGGAAATACTCTAGTAGCTTATGATTGCACTGCACTGTTTAACTATTGCTGGCGCAATATTCATGTTCAATGTTTCATAGCTTGTTCTATCAATTGTTCCAATATTTCATGACTTGACTGCTATACATGTAGAGTAGAATTAATTAAGACATTGTTGCTGTTCGTTCTATTGTACGTAAGTGTACATGGCAAGATCACACTTCGGTAGCAGCAGGGCTCGATGCTATGCTTGTTAACTTCTCATGATTTGAAGATAAACTCTATAATGTGACTGTGGCGCAGGACCAATGCCAGGCCACACTAGTAAAGATTACTTTCTTCCGTCGCACTCCGTCTTGATGAGGATGGTGTCTGAGCATCAATATATGGAAGATAGGCTTTTCCAGATTACAGTTTGTTAATGAGCTCATAGGGGAATGTTTCCAATGTAAAAGGAAAGCGAGAAGTTTCCAAATAGGTTATTCATGCATTCTTTCAGTTCATTCCTGCTATAAAAAACAAATCACATCCAGTTATGGCAAGAAAAGTCAATATATTCCTTCATAGTGGCGTGAATTGGATGAACTCCCGCTATGCTGATATTCCCGCCATCACCCAAACATGGTTAGATATAAGTCATACACATCTGACCCGGTAGTAGGCAACACCTTTTCTTCCTTCACGGAACCACCAGCAACAGCTGCATCTATATCTCCGAATATCCAAATGTGGCTGTTGAGAGCTGAATGGACAGGAATGAAGCTAGATCACATTTGCTTTCAGGCATACCGAGAACATTCACCCAATTTTCCGAAAATGGAGTACCCCTATTCAAAACTCAATACAGTGACAAAGTTGTGGTCATAGTCACCATTTCTGTATGTCTCCCCTTTTTATAAGCAATGTCCAGGTCCAGTACCTATCCAAGACAAAAATTATTGACCTTCTTGTAGCCAATCGAAAGTAGGCTACCTTTACACGGGCAACCATTGTACATGCCCGACAATATCGCATTTCTCGGCCGACGCATTTTTAGAGGCCTACACGGCCAAAGTGCGCTCAGTTCGAGAAGCCACGGCTGGCTGTCCACCACCGACGTTTTCGCCTACGAACTGTGATCTCTCCTTCTTAACACCCGTCACCAGTGAAGAGTTGCGTCGGTTGATACTAACGTCGGCACCGAAGACTTGTAAGCTGGATCCACTACCATCGTTTCTCCTCCAAGAGAGCATCGACACGCTTCTGCCATTTCTCACAGTTCTGTGCAATCGCTCTCTTCAAGAAGGAGTTCTTCCTGTGACCCAGAAGAGGTCCATCCTCGTTCCGGTGATCAAGGCAAATGGTCTTGATAATGCTGAGCCTAACAATTTCAGGCCAATAGCAAATGTTTCATTTATGTCAAAAATAATTGAGAAGATTGTTGCTACACAGCTTATGAACTATCTGGAAAAAAATAGCCTTCTCCCAATTTTCCAATCAGGCTTTCGCAAGGGCCATTCCACAGAAACTCTACTTGTCCGCCTTCTATCTGACATCTACGGTGCTATCGATAGATCCCAGATTACTCTCCTCTCACTGTTTGATGTAAGCTCTGCATTTGACACTGTAGATCATGACATCCTCTTGCAGCGCTTATCGATTTCTTTCGGCCTCTCTGGTAACGCACTTGATTGGCTTGCTTCGTTTTTGCAGGACCGCTCCTTCATGGTAGCTTATGGATCCACTAAGTCCTCATGGGTCCCTGCTCCAATAGGTTTGCCTCAAGGTTCCGTTCTTGGACCCCTCCTTTACATAATTTACACTGCCGATCTGGGCTCCCTTCTGACAGCTATGGATGTCCACAGCCAATCTTATGCTGACGACCTGCAAGCTTATGTCCACTGTCTGGCGGTTTATGCTGACGCAGCGGTTGGAACAATAAGCCAGACTATAGTAACCCTGCAGTCCTGGATGTCCTCAAACCGCCTGCGCCTTAACCCTAATAAGACTCAGCTTATCTGGCTTGGAACGCCCCAGCAGCTTTCCAAAATTGATTTAGCTTCCCTATCCTTGAAATATCCACATTTCACTTTTTCCACTTCTGTCCGGAATTTGGGAGTCATCCTTGACCAGGAACTCACATTTACGCGGCACATTAACCTTCTGTGTCGCAGCTGTTACTACCAGCTTCGGCAGCTCAAGGTCATTTCCCGCTCTTTGACTCCTAGCGCAGCTTCAACACTTGTTCATGCATTTGTAGTTTCGCGCTTGGACTACTGCAGTTCCATATACGGTGGACTTCCAGCCTCTCGGGTGGGGCCCCTAAATAGGGTCCTGCGCACTGCTGCCCGCCTCATAGGCCGCATCCCCAAATTTGGCCGAGTCTCCGAGTACATGCGGGATGTACTCCACTGGCTCCCTTACCCACAGCGCATTACGTACAGAATTTCCGTATTGGTCCGGCGCTGCTTTGAGGGTTTGGCTCCTTTATACTTGCAGGAGCTCTGTTGCTCGACCACGCACGTTCAACGCCGCTGCTCTCTCCGCTCAGCTGCGCAAGCGGAACTTATTGTTCCACGCTCTCGGACTGCAATGAGGCAGCGCCGTGCTTTCTCCGTGGCTGGCCCTGCGACCTGGAATGAGCTCCCTGTTATCCTTCGTCAAATACCTATTAGCCTTTCTACTTCTACTTCATTTCTTTCTCTTCTCAAAACTGTCTTATTCGACCGGGGTTGGACTGGGAGCGCTCCTGAGTAGTAACCTTGAAGGAGCGCTATATCAAATTCTCAGTAAATAAATAAATAAATAAATAAATAAATGTATCTGCCAGGTCACCGTATGTCTTCAACTTTGGAGAGTCCCTATTGCTTGAAGCATTGCGTGTACCATACAGAGTCCTTGTGTTGGTTAGGTAATGCTTTGAGGGACTGGTCCATTTTATCTGCAAGAACTCTGTTTTCCAACACGGGTGTCCAGCGTCGATCGACTCTTTGGTTGGCGGACCATGCTGAGCTTCTGTTATTCGACAGCGACGTTTATTCTCTGTGGCTGATTCCACAACCTGAAATGTCCATCCCTTTTCACAGCACTTGTTGTCCATGGGTCACTTCACTCTGTTTCTTAATAATCTAAAAACTGTCCCATTTAGTCGTGGCTATGTCGGGAGTGATACCGAGTAACCTCCCTTGAAAAGACCCTACATAAAATATTAAAAATAAATGCCATGCTTGCCTCTGTTAAAAAGTTGCTGACCGGACAATTTACTTTTCATAAAGCATCCCATACCAGTGGTTTTGAGGGAAGCTCATGGCACGATATTGATGCAAGATCCAGATGCCATGCAGATGATAGGATAGTATGCTTGATTCGCTGTGATAAGGTGCTGCATGATAACTTCGTCGGTCTTCTTTTGAAGAATGCTCATTGGTTTAAGACTTGCTGAGGGAATTGTGATAATTTGAGAGATCATTTCAGACCAAATAAAGGAACATTGTAGATAAATTCCACAGCACAAGCCCCAGATGCCATCTCGCAAAGACCTGGAAGAAAACCTGAAATCAAATTCTGATTGCATCCGTGACTTAACCCATAGCCATTTTAAGATTCTGGCCGCCTTTTTGTCCACCATTTTGGTTTTCTTGCAGTGCTACATATGTGACATTGGTTCCATCGCATTCCTTGACCTCGAAAATGTTGATTTAGACTCTGAAATCATGATTCCATTGCCTACATGACTTGACCTATAGCCATTATAAGATTTTGGCCGCCATTTTGTCCGCCATTTTGGTTTTCTTGCAGCGCTGCATATCTGACCATGGTTCCATCGCATTCCTTGACCTCGAAAATGTTGATTTAGACTCTAAAATCATGTTTCTATTGCATACATAACTTCATTCATAGCCATTTAAGATTCTGGCCGCCATTTTGTCCGCCATTTTGATTTTTTTGCAGTGCTACATCTATGTCTTTGATTTCATTGCATTCCTTGAACCCTATAGTCTTAATTTAGAATCTAAAACTGTGTTCCTATCACATAAAATACTTTACTTTTATTCATTTGAAGCAATCGGCAGCCATTTTGTCCGCCATATTGTTTTCCCATGGAACCGCTAAAAATCCAGCTTGCTAACAGCGATTTCCGTTTTCAGGGGGGTCGAATTAGTCTAGAAACACCAGTTAGCAAATTGTTACATGATTTGCTTCTAACAGTGATTTCTAGAGCTCTTTTAGAATTCCAAGCCTTGTCTATTCCACCGTCGTCCAGATCACATGTGACCGTGTCTCACCAAGTCTTTCTCGGCCTACCGCGTTTTCTCCTCCATCCCAAAGGAATCCAATCCAGTGTCTGTCTAAGATTTTTTTCTTCATTTTCCGATCTGTGTGTATGATCCAGCCAGCGCAGACGCCATCTCCTCAACATATTATCCTCCGTTTTCTCCATAGACATTTTTTTATTTCTCTTTCGTAGGCTATATCTTCCTTATTTTATCTCATCTCTCCAAGTGACCCCTAATATCCTTCTCACACAAGCATAAATATTCATAGTCATATATACACTGTACAGATACACGTTAATATCAATGGTTACGTAATTCTGAATATTTTTTGAATATTCACGAAGGTTCAAAATAATATTATGCTTCGAATATTTACACGCACGCATGGATAATTTACATAATTATATCCAAATCTCTACACGGAATAATTATGTTGCATGCGAAACGCGGAACTTGTATGCTGCTACACGCACGTTCGCATACACGTATACATTGTACACACAGTCTATGAATACTCGGGGCTGTCGTAAGTGTGTAGGGAATTCCCCGTCGTCATGTACCCATCAACGACGGAATTCCCCTGTGGTATCGTCTCAAGAAGGTGTTGATGACAGGCGGCGGCGGCGGCCAGGTGCAGTCCCGTCGCTCCCTTGGGACAGGTGCAGCGCTGAGGAGGAAGGAACTGAATGCTGGTGGTGGTGTCCTCCGGGGGATCCGTGTAGGCGAGGACGGTCCGGCTGTACGCCAGGTCCTGGATGTATCGGGCGTCACCGCTGCAGCTCCCCGGCGGAGGGCCCTTGAAGAGCAGGGGCTGAGGCCCTCCTCCTCCTCCTCCCCCGGCGGGCGACCGTGGCCCACCGCCCCCACCGCCGTAGGATGATTCCATCTCGTCCATGATCTGCTTGGTTAGCTCGGCTGGCTCGGAGTAACGACGGAGATGGCTCTGCCTACGATGTAGAAAAACGAGCAGGTATGACGGACGCAGACAAAAGAAAGAGGAGGATGAGGAGAAGGAGAAAAAGAGGAAGACGAGGAGGAACAGTGGAAGGGAGAAAAACTGGAGAAAACCGACGAGGAAAAGGAGGAAGAGGAAGAGAAGAAGCAAGAGAAGGAGAAGGTGAGAAAGTGGTAGGGAGAAGAAAATGGAGCTGGAGATGGTGGAACAGCGGAAATAGAAATAGAAGGTGAAGAGGCATATAGTAGAAAGACGATGGGACGACGTATGGTTAGTAGGAGGAGAATGGAAACCACGATATAGGAAGTGCCGAGAATCTCTCTGCACAATAACTATGGCTTTCCATTGTTCAGATGTTCCAGACATCTGCTGGGTCAGCGGGAAAGGTCATCTGCTTGACCTTTTGACCTCGAGGTCATGGGAATTAATCGCAGCGTTGAATAACAATGGCGCAATAAATTTCCATTCACCATCATGCAGGTGTGTGTATACGCTTCTCTGCAACACTCAGTATCCCCAAATTGGTCAGTGTGATTTCCTTACCATCTATCAAGTGTTACCTTTTACCTTTTCTAACAAGACCTAACCTTTCCTATATCAAATCCTTAGTCCTTACCAATTCTATAAAGTCCTTACCTTTCTTATCAAATCCTAACCGGTCCTATCAAGTCCTTGCCTATTCTATCAAGTTCTTGCCGATTCTATAAAATCCTTGCCATTCTATCAAAACGTATACCCTCTTTATCAAGACTTTATCAATCCTGCAAAACTGCCTTTTCTAACAAACCCTTACCTTTCCTATAATTATGTACTTTACTTTCCCTATCAAGACTTCGCCATTTCTAACCCCTGCTTTAGCAATCAAACCTTACATTTTATATAAACTTTAATACTTTTATGAAGTATAAGCTTTTCCATCAAGACCTTATCTTTTGCTGCCAGTTCTATCATTCTCACTAAAGTATTAATCTTCATTCTTCCATGTCCTCTTCTCTTTCTTACCATGACCTTACCTCTTCCTCTGGGTTCATGTCATTTCTTTTAAGCTACATCTCTCTCGCAATGATGAGGTAGTATGTATACCTTTTCATGTAGTATGCCACAAACGATAGAAGTATGCCTCCGATCAATACACCGAGAGCCACACCGATTGCCACGACCACCAGGATTCCTAAGACAGATCGATAGCAAGAGACATATCGATCTATTCCACCAGATCTTTATTTAATTAATATTATTATCATCATCATTATCGTCGTCATCGTCATCATCATCATCATCAACAGCAGCAGCAGCAGCAGCAGCAGCAACATCATCATCATAGACATAGACATATTTTTATTGATCCCAACAATTCTATTGTACATGCATGCTTAACAAAGTATAAACATTAACATAATCATAATTATCATCGTCTTCGACATTATCATCCATTGATTCATCCGAAAATCTGGTCGGAAATTTGTTAAATTCATATAATTTTCTTCCTTCAAAAGAACTATACTCAGGGGCAGAAAACCTAAAAACACGAAGCACAGCTTTATCAAAGCTGTAAGTCGATTGGCTAAAATCTCGATAAATTTAGTGATCTCACTTCCTCTGGAACAATATTATTCCTCAAATATTATTTTCTTCTCAACAAACCCATTCTGACATTCTCTCTTTTGTCTTCTCTCCATTTCTCTCGTGCCTATCTGCTCTCTCTGATCTATCTAGCAACCGCACTTGGATCTTGCCTATCTCTAACATTACGCAACGTTGTGAATAAGGTCGTTCCCAGTGAGCTAAAGAGTTTCACTATACAAACTTGTAGCTTACGATTACATTTTACAATCAACCTTACCGTATGGAAATCCGTCGTCTGAAAATGGCGCTGCACCAGCGCTCCTAGCGGTTGATGCTGAAAACACAACCACAGAAAACAATAGGCTACTTAGCCTAAGAGCAACTCAACTAAAAACGTGAACACAATTATTACGTTATTAATCCATCTATTCTAGTCCATTCTTTGCCAGTTAATTCCATATACTATTCAACTCTGCTGTGCTCAATTCTATTTTGCATTATTTTAAAAATTCTGTTTAAATTTCATTCTATTTTACATTACTCAATTTTTCCCAATTTAGTCTAATTTTTAAAGGTCAAAATATAACAAATGGACTGTATAATGAAATTGATCAATGGAATGGAATAAAACAGAACAAATGTAGTAGAATGGAATAGATAATAATAGAATAAGATAAGATAAGATTATAATATTTTTAATTCACCAATTCCTAAGGAATATTCTTATCTTAGTATGAGACAGAACAGAATGGAATAGAATGAAATAAAATGGAATAAAATGGAATAGACCACAATAGAATAGAATAAATTACAACAGACTGAAATGGCAGTAATTACATCTGTAGCAAACGGTGCTCGGGTGATTGCATAGAATGAGTTTCTTCAGCAACCATCAGTGCTTCAGAAATCGACATGAGTATTGAGTAAACTACGGAACATGAGAACTGTCCAATGTCCATCCAAAGATTTGAAAGATGGAATCCGTTGTAACGACGTTCTTTCATAACAATGATGACCAGCGGCGCCCCCTCCTCTATCCTAGCTTCGGACTGGCACCGTCAGAGTTTATATAGCGCTGTGGTGGAGTGTCTTGTCAACAGACAGTTAAGAATAATGCAGCTGCTGCTGGAAGGAGAGGAGGAAAGGGATGATGACCTGTGTGTGGGAAGAGAAGAAAAATGTGAATAATGATAAATGTAATGGAGCCGCCACGCAGATGCACAACCAACGCATGCGGAGGAGATCAAAGAGTGCGGCAAAGATGAAAGGGCAGTGGGTGGGGGAGGATCTGAAGACGGAGGAGAGGGATTATGGATGCGACAGAGCAGAAAATAGCGACGCAAGAAGAGAGAGAGATGGAGGAAGAGTGCGAGAGTGAAGACAGAGGGAGGGAGGGAGATATAGGGAGTGTGAGTCAGATAGTCGGCGAAACAAAGTAAGAGTCTGATCACACTGACAGTGAAGAGAGAAGAAGAAGAATAAGAGGGGAGGGAGAGAAGATAGGGAGAAATGAGAGACAGACAGACAGACATAGACAGAGGCAGAGACACAGAATGACAAAACAAACAGAGAGGCAGAGATATAGAAACAGACAGGAAAAAACATACATAGACAGTCAGAGACACTGATACTGAGAGAGAAACAGAGAGATGCATACAGAGAGACATGCATAGACAGACTGAGACAGAGGCACGCATAGCGAATCAATTTCACAGAGATGTAGTAACAGAAAAAGAAACACAGACAATTCAGAAAGGCACAAACAAGAAAACACACATCATGAAAACACAGAAACAGATAAATCGAGACAGATCCAGAAAGAAATGAACGATACAGAGACGGACAAGGAAGAAGACATTCGCCAATCCTTGGGGAGTCCACCACCGGAAAAGAGTGAAACAGCTGGACCCAGACTGCAGACTCATTTCCACCCTTCGACAACTCCGCAAATGACAGCTGCAGCCAATAAAATCCGCACAGCAAGCAAGCAGTCCCTCTGCGTCCAGAAAGACGGACACCTCCAGCAACTGCAGCTTTGTGAAAACGAAATTAAAGTAAAAACTTTCGTCTCGAGCCATTTCTATTTTTTGTCACAGCTTACGAAAGACCCCTTTAAAAATAACAGTTAAATTGTTTTGCCATTTCAAAATTGCTGTTAAATTATTTTGCCATTTTAAAAATGACGGTTAAATTATTTTGCCATTTTAAAAATGACTGTCAAATTACCTTGAAATTTCAAAATAACTGTAAAATTATTTTGCAATTTCAAAATAACATTAGGCTATATTTCGTTGCATGATTATTTTTGATAGTCTTCAACTGATAAGTTCTGTGATTTTTATTATAATGATTATTATCTTTCGAGAGAGATTTCATCTGAGATGCCTTGGACAAAATACAATGCCATAATTATTGTTTTAAGTTAAAAGTATGTTACCTTGTTTCTGAACTGAATATAATTGCCGATCCTTGGAGAGTACAGCATTAGTATGGAATATTCAGTACGTTTTCTTTAGGCTCTAGCACATTAAATTATTCGCTCAAAATAGCGCAGAGTAATTTTAAATAAAAGTCTTATTCGCGACAATAATTTGCGTAGATGGATAGATGTTAGACTAATTGAAGTTATTCTTGCGTAGGCTAATTAAAAGTTATATTGATGAAAGAATAATTCTTATTTATACAGAAGTGGCAAAATGATTAAAACGACATCTTCAGTAAATATAGTTGGACAGTCATCATCCTGGATATTGGTATTAAAATTAGTAATTATTTAATTACTATTAAAATGCCAGTGATTCCAAAAAAACCTAAACCACTAAAACGATCTATAGATAATTAATTAACCTTAATTAATAGTCCAACAATATTATTTGCCATACTCTCCTGGGATCGGCGAAATTCCTATACCCAAACAACGAAACCTACTTTTGTCCGTGCAGTTTCCGATGTTTCCAATCCACTGGTTCTCCGTACACGTCAGATACCACGTCTCCTTCGATCCATTGCAGCTCACCGTCAACGTATTCCCAGCCATCTTCAGCCAACCACCTGTCGGAGCCTTCATTGATTGACAGCCCTGAACTGCAAACAACGCGACACACACACACACACACACACACAATGTGTTTCCGTGATCAGCAAAGAAATGGCGGCGCGACGACGCTAATAGGTTGTGGTTATGTAGCGCCTTTTCTGGGCTCGGCTCGGTCGGCGAAAGTTCGTGCGAGTAATGTGTTTACGGCGTGCCATAATTCGTCGTTCGGCAAAAGCCTCTGGAGACCAGCATACTGTGTATAGGATGGGAAGCGTTTGTTTTGTGTCTTGTGGAAGAGAAGATGCATGGAGGGAAGAAGAAGGGATTGAGGGGAAAGACAAAATGTAAAGGCGGAAGCTAGGAAAGATCATTTTATTGTATTGCATTGTATTATCATGATTATAGTATTTGCATTGCAATGTACATTGTACAGGGTGGGCCAATAGGAATGCAACAAATTTGACGCCTTGTAACTTGAACAATTTTTTTCTGAGCGTCTTGGCCTATATATCAGATTGAACATAATTGTCCATTTTATCAATCTGCAAAATATCTAAGAGATACTATGACGACTTTTTGAGATATTGCTATTAGCCTAATGTTCGATGTCCCTTTTTGCCATGAAACTGCAAGAAAAAAACAAAAAGTCTTAAACTGAATATGTCAATGACTCAATTCTAAACAATCACTAGTTCTAACAATTAATAACAATTCATATCTTGAGTGAATTTATCACAAGTCAAACAAATATTCAATATGTCTACCACGTGCTTTAATGACAGCATGGACACGAGACGACCACTGATCAATGGCTGAGGCCGCTAGTGCTCGGGTTATTTCAGCCCATGCAGCAGTAAACAATCAATTTTTCAAATGTTCAACGTCAAGTATCGGTTCACGATAGACCAGTTGCTGAAGACAACCCCTGATCGAATAGTCAACCGGGTTTAAATCCGGATTGTTCGGTGGCCAGTTCTCCGGTTCCATAAACTCTGGTACGTTAGCGTTCAGATAGGCAACCGTATGACGTGAACGATGCACCGGCGGGAGAACGTTTGCGACCACAATTGCGGCTGTTAGACGTTCCCGTGGCATCAATTTGTTTAATCAATCGATGTAGAGCATATTTATTCCATTTTCTAGAAGGGAATTCTATCAACATCTGATGTGCATTGTATTCTTTTTCTACTCTTAAGATTCTGATTAAAATTCTATCCTCTTCCGTGAGCGGCGCCATGCTGTTCGTTATTTACATTCAAATTGAGAGGTGTGCGTCGCACCAAATTTTTTATTTAAACGGT
Source organism: Lumbricus rubellus (assembly GCA_945859605.1). Lineage (NCBI taxonomy): Eukaryota > Metazoa > Annelida > Clitellata > Crassiclitellata > Lumbricidae > Lumbricus > Lumbricus rubellus. Next base: position 54,668,692 of record OX243813.1, on the reverse strand, counting down.
GCCGTATATCAGCGCACGATTTGACACAGTAGTATAATGGATGATTACCTTCAATTTAGTATATTGGTCACGATGTTCGGATAAAAATTGTTCGAGTTATAAGGCGTCAAAGTTGTTGCATTTCTATTGGCCCACCCTGTACAATACTGTACATTGCAATGCAACAAGGTAGGCTACAATAAAACTATGTAGCCTATTGCAATAATCATGATAATACAATGCAACACGTATAAAACAATATTATTGTATTATACGATATTGTATTGTAGAGCTGCATTGTTTTTTGTATTGTATTGTATTGAATCGCAGTGTTTTTTATTCTATTATTGTCGAGCTGTGTTGTACTATATTGTAAGCTTATAGCATAATAATTGTATCGTGTTGTGTTCTTTTGTATTGTATTATATTGTGTTGTATTGTACAATGTACATGTATATTGTACTGCATTGCATTTCTCCGACAATTTCATAACCTAATCTGTAGCTATAGCTATATTGTAAAGGACACTTCGAAAATATATCGTCATCGTAGGCCTATCGGTAACTGTAATTTACGCAGCGCCAATTGAAGAAATAACTTATCAGAGACGCCCCTACTTGATGCAATGAAGCAAGAAGCAAGAAGGAAGTGATGATAGCAGACCTGATGATGTAGCATGGCATCGATTTATGTATGCTAAAGTAAACAATTGCAACCGGCGCTACAGAAGTTACCAAACAACAATAACATCACATAATAATATTTATATAGCTCCACTTCATCCTACCTTCGTATTTAATCATGAACGCCGCCATTCCTCGCAGGACATCCTTCGACAGAAACTGCACGATGACGTCATTTCCGCTCGACGTGTACACTTGGCGTTCCCTTCCGCTTCCGGTACAGAGCGACAGCGTCTGCTTGACCCCGGTGACCTCCCCTTCGGCGGCCTCCCTGACCTCTCCGATGTCATAGCAAGGCTCGACGTTCGCATGTCCATAGTTCGAATCCTGTTTCCCGCCTCCGAACGACAGAAGCGTCAGTCGGATCGTCTGCCCGCTTCCCGCCAGAATCCTCCACGGACACGTGACCGACCCGATGCCGTGCTCCAGTGACGTCACGCTCGCAAGATGGCCGACCGTCTGACCGGAGAGGGTCACGTGCTGGTCGCGTCGACACGTCGACACGGAACCAGAGGCTGCTGAAACGACAGGGAACCAGACGAATAGTTTTGAAATTTTTAGAAATCGAAGAGTAATGCTATTATTAAGAATAGAAGCATACTAATCATAATAAAAAACGATAATAGCAATAATAGTACTACTAATAATAGTCATAATATTAATAATAGTAACAATAGCAATATTATAATTATATATAAAAAGTCTTTTAAAGACATTGTAATAAAAATTAATAAAATAAAATAATAATAATTAAATAATAATAATGACTCGGTGGCCTTTCGGGGCACTTTGGGCTGAGCCAGACCTAGGGGAGTCTTAATTTTTGACACTATTAATTATCATTTAGAACAATAGCCACTGCTTCCCTTGCTAATTGGACATCCTGGTACTGCTGTTGATTGTTGAGGATAATAATAGGACAATCATTTAAAATAAAATAAAGCAACAATAGTAATGAAAATAATATCACTAAGAGTCTAAACACAGGACGTGGTCAACAACGAGTTCTTGTGGAGCAGCGTGTGACGTCATGGATCACGACGTCATAGCCGAAGGTTCCGAAGGTTCTAGCATACATATCTCATAAACCAAATTATCGCTCTTCTCATCAGGCGCACACGTGACCTCGAAACGGAAGTCCACAATGCATCTTGGGTAGTCCGGCATTTTCCGGAAGTACTCATCAGACATGCGCATTGGACGCTGCGTGAAAGCCCTCCGGCGAACGGTTGAGACGTGATTTTTATTGTTTTTGAAATGTGCGACCTGATGATGATGATGATAATTACGGCGCTATATCAATGGAATCCCAATGGGATTGCAACGACGGACATTTGTGCATGACTAGAAAGACTAAGCTAGTAAGTGAATGAGATTGTGCTATGGCGCATGCGCAGTTTTGTCATGTCCGTCAATGATCCAATCAACGCGCACGGATATGCTTTAGGTCTATAAAAATTCTCAAGGACTATCATAACCATGCATTGCATACATAGCCTACATGGAAATTTCTTATTAATTCTGATGTCATTGGACGAGTTTTTTGACGATAATCGGGTATCTGCACTTAAAAGTGGCCTGTGGGTGAATCTATAAAGAATCATATTTCTAAACAATATTTGAAGTGGAGAGACATCTATGTTTCAGAATGAAAAGAGTTTGCATTTATTTTCGGTGTAAGCATAGCCTACCTCTTGATACATAGATGTGTTATATATATATATATATATATAATAAAATATATATATATTCATTGACTCTGCCCTATAGCCTAGGCGGTTGTTCCATGTAGACCTATGTTTATGGTTGTCTGGCTCATTGATTTGACTGGCTGGTGATTGGCTAGTTGACTGACTGGATAGCTGAGGTCCTCGCTGACTGGATATTGGATAACTCATTCGTTCGCATACATGGCCAAAAAAGGGTAACATTGTCACGTTGTATAGCGAAACCCGACTTCTATTACCACTGCTGCCCCGCGTAACCCCATTTCTATTAACCGTGCTGCAAAACTCGCCGCCGCGGCAGAAGATGTATATTCACCGTTTCGAATCGTTCTTCAAGATATCGGACAGATTGCGTTTAAAATCATTTTCCACGATTTATGCGGCGCTATAGTGCCGTAAATTTGTGACACTGGTGGTCCGAAATGTTCCGGTTTTGTCGCATGACTGGATTCTCTGTCTCTTTTGCCGCATAAATACACGTTAGCATTGATTTATGAAGAGATTGTCAGTGAAATGAATGCGTTTTCGTGGATGTGCATTATGGGTAATTCGGAGTCCATGGAACACCGATGAGCTCAAAATTTGACTGATGAGACGTTTTGTAAGCGGGTCACGTGTGAGGAAGACCAGGGTCCCATAATGCTTTGCAGGCGTTGCGATTCAGAATAGGAGAGGCTTATACATACTGATTAAACGTGTAATAATTGTAATTAATATTTGTCACAAACGTTATCATCATCGTCATCTTCGTCGTCGTCGTCATCATCATGCATAATCGCCATCATTTGCTTGACAAGACTTTTGTCGATGTCCATTTTGAGTTTAACAGTTTCCGCTCTGCTTATAAGTCCCACGCTGCAATAGTCAATGCACGCTATATCCATAAATAGAAACAGACAGACAGACAAGCCATAATGGATAAACAGAAGGACAAAGAATCAGACAATGGTAGCCTATATACTGACGTACAGATGTACAGATGGATCATGGACAGATAGATTCAGACCAAAAAGAGGAAGACAGAAAGGCAGAGAGAAAGACTATTTGAATAGGGTTAGACATATAGACACACACAGAGAAACGTACATGTATACAAGCATGCATACAAAAATGGAAATGACTGTTAGAAATGGTAAAAGTGGTAGATATGGTAAAAATGGTAAAGATGGTAGAAATGGTAGAGATGGTAGAACCGTAGAAATGGTAGGCCTACATACATACAGGCAGACAGACAGACAGACAGACAGACTGGCAGGCAGGCAGGTAGCAGACAGACAGACCGACTCGTGCTGTGCATCATAGAGACACAGATCTTGAATTTGCAAATCGACTTGACAGCTGTAATCAAACTAATGAATTGCCCGTCAGGACCGACACCAATCACTTCAATCAATCGATCGTTCAATCAATCAATCGGTCAATCAGTCTCGATGCTGCTACTAGACATGGATGTCTGAGGTCAATAGGTCACAATGAAACTCTCTCAGATCTGCGAAATCATTTCCATTTCTGGAAGCGTTAGGACTTTCATTTCCCATTGCAATTATTCAATGAGAAGTTGATCACGCAAATAATAATAATCGCTCTAATTACTTGATCTTTCTGGAATTACTTGTCGTTTTGTCGTCGTGATTAATTATTATGATTATCTAGATATGGACAATTGACAATGGACATTGCGTAGTGGAAAGAAAGATGGAAAATTGTTATTTATGAGTGTTTATGTAAATGCAAATTTTGAAGTATGGATCAATTAATTATTTTTCTCTCTCTCTTGTTTATTTCCCCAATGCTATAGCGCCCCTTCAAGCTTGCTACTCAGAGGCGCTCCCAACTAATCTTATGACCTTACCGTGCCATGGCTATTCCTTGACTTGATATAGGGCCATAGTTACACTGAATTCTCCGACGATGCTTTTATATATATGCATGGCACTCAACAATTTTTGAGGTCAACAATACTTTACACTTACTTCTTACCTTTCTTTACGCGCTGGATAAGAGGTGCTATATAAATTTCTAGATACAAAACAATACAATACTTAATTGACCAAGCGAGAAACCAATCACTCTTACCTTCGATGCAGGTGTACCTGGCCTCCAGGTAGGAGGTCAGATCCTTCGAACAGGTGGCCATCTTGTGAAGGTTTGAGTCTGCAATGTAGACTGCGCAATGTCGTCTACCGGAGCATTGACCGTCGAAGTAAGTAAGCACGTCCTTGTAGCAACCGAGGTTGTTCGTAACACATCGTCCAGCGTGCATGCGACCGTAGTGTGCCGTCTCCATGAGGATGACCTCGCTTCTGGGGCAGGTCACGTTGAAGTATTCCGATTGGCAGTACTCCTTCAGTTCTGACACAGTTTTAAAAAAACATGAGAATGATAATCATAGTAATGATCTTCGTTTGATTTGAAACTGACACATCGCAGCATGATTGCAATTTATTCATGGCATGAGCGGATGATCACAAGTTATTATAGAGAAGTTGAATTTAAATGTCTGGCAGTCATGCAAGGCACTGTAACCAAATCAAAATCAACTTAATGCATGCGACGACTAAACCTACAACACATTACGAACTTCATGTCCGCTATGCAAATTTATGTAGTAAACTTAAATTGCGCTATTTATGCCCTTGCAATAAATGAGCAATGAATAATAAATAAATTATATTGAAGTGATGCTTGGTAAATACCAGGTTACAGTGACAATCACAATTTGATGACTGGTATCTTACATTTCACCAATTTCCAATGCAGTCATCATAACGCCGACATTACAATGGATCATTTATTGGTATTATAGCAGTTTACCATTTTTTATAGCTTCAACCAATGGACAGCTCTGCAATATGCTTTGCATGAGCTACTTCAATATGCCGTCTGCATTACGCAATATCTACCATTTCCAGCACATTCATCCCAAGTCAGGCATTATTTTTAATAGCCAAACACCACACACTCTGTCGCTCGCCCAGGAATTAGTCAACCGGATTTTAACGGATACCCGTACTAATCCATACGTACAGCCATCCGTCCATCAGTATTCACGCCCCATCGGTGATTTTGCCGCTTCGTTTCACACCACTGACGATCGGGTCTTGCCATAATGCCTTGCCACGCATGGCCGGTCCCGGCGTCAAGCGCTAGACCGTGGCGAGCAACATTTCCGATGGCGGTGATTGTGTGTTTGTTTGCCGCCATTAAAATGGTCTACGGGCGTGCGTGGCCATTGCAATGCAGACGTTTTGTCTTGTGTCGGAAACTGCAGGTGCAAAAACGAACGAGGTTTCCGATCACCTGGTTGGTTATTGTGATTGTAATTAGGGAATAAATATGGAGACCATGCAAGGGTACCCGCAGACAGTTTTGCAGGAGGAGGTAAAACACTATGGCCACGGCTTAATGTTTTTAGTATAAAAGCTTGAAAGTGCCAAACAGGAAATTAGGAACATAATATGTATTTAGTCATCATCATCTTCATCAGCATCAATGGACCAAATAATAATAACAATAACAATTTATATGGCGCCGTAGCTCAGTCACGCCATTACATGGGCGCCTATAGGGCCCGTAGGCGTCCAATGCAATGGTTATCATTTTTCTCCAGAGTCCCAAATGCAATGCTGCTATTTTTAAGATGTGTGGATCCTGGTTTACGTCAGTCTCTGATGTCATCAATCCATCCTCTTTTAAGTTTTTCCCATGCGTCCATTCATGTATATCCACACTTCGCAACTTCACTGTTTTTATTTTTCTTCTATCATCCACTCTGCACATAGTACATGTATATATGCGTTCGGTTTAGTGTAGAATATATATATATATATTTAATATAGGCTACATAATAATTATAGTTTCAGTTAAACGACACTGCAGTGTGACAACCCTCCTCCATCATCCATGCTTTGGACTGGCATCGTCAGAGTACAGTGGGGGGGGGGGAGGAGTTAGCCTAGAATGAGTTGAAAAGTGCATGGTCGTAAGGTATAGAAAGGTATAGTCAATGATGGATAACGACTGCAAGCCTGCAATAACGTTGGATAAGCAAATGTTACTTTAGTTATATTCTTCTCATGATGTCGATAATAATTCTTTAGAGGAATAATTAATTAATGTAAACAAGATTTGAACCGAATAACTCTCGCTTCCACATCACGAACTATAAAATATATATATTATAATAGATAATATAATATATAATATAATATATATATAATATAATATTGTATAATTGATAAAAACAACAACTCGTTAGAGAAGTGTATACGTGCGACCATCTTTGCAACGCCATGCATGCATGAAACAAGCGTGCATGCATTAAATATATAATATATATATAGTATATACACATGTACATAAATATGTACGTTATACATACATATTATATGACTATACATTCATACATATGTGTATATAACTAAATATATAATATATATATATATATACACATGTACAATTGTACATACATAACATCTATCTTTGGAGATTATTATGTCTATAAATATATTATATGCCATACATAGTCATCGTTATGTCCGTGTGCGTAATTGCACCGGTCCTTAATCATTTCTTAATCCAGTTATTCGTTTACGTTGTGTGTATTTAGAGAACCTATAGAGAACTCTCTATCTTTGTGTCTGTCTCTGCCTATCTCTGTATGTCTCTGTCTCTGTCTCTCTCTGTCTCTGTTTCTCTCTGTCTGTCTGTCTCTCGCTGTCTCTGTCTGGTCTCCTGTGAATAATACACCCACCCACCGAGTCCAGTTCATGGTTGCCTTCGGCTGTGGATGCGAATTAGTTTATTGAATTATCACAGCAGCAGTAGCAGCAGTACTGAGTAGTGAGTAGTGAGTAGTGAGTATACAGTGAGGGTCATTAAGTGCAACGAGGTCCAAAGGAAAACATCACGTCACTCAACGATGCAACTGACGAAAAAAGATAGACATGCAGGCAGAAAGAGAGACAGACAGACACATAGGCAGACAGACAGATGGAAACTGACAGGCAGGCAGACAGAGTGAGAAAGACAGAGGCAGACAGAGAATATATAGACGGATACAGTGATAGAGACAGACAGAAAGACAGACAACGAAGGCAATGCAGGCAGACAGACATCCATGCATCTATAGCCAGAGACAGAGAAATAAAGAGAAAATGCAGAAAATAGAAAGACAGACTGAAGAACAGACATAGGTAGGCAGAGGTATAGAGGGACAAAGGGAGGGTCACAAAACAGATTTACATGCACAGACTGGATAAAAGATAGAACAGAGAGACAAGTAGAGCACACGCAGAAAGACAAACAGACAGAGAGACAAAGATACTGAGGGATATAGACAAATTTTCATACAAAGATACATGTAGACGGACAGGCAGAGGGACATACATGAGAAATAGAAAGATACACAAACAGAACAAGTACAAATAAACGAGAGACAGAAATAGTCAGAAATAGACGGACAGGCAGTGGCAAGAGAGATAGACAGACAGACATAAAGGCAGACAGACAGACAGATAGGCAGACAGAAGTGAGCGAGAGACAGACAGAGAGAGCAGACAGACACACATAGGGACAAAGAAACAGAAAGACAGAGTGACAGAGAGTGACAGAGACACAGAGACAAAGGCAGAGACAGCGACAGAGACAGAGGTAGAGACAGAGACAGAGACAGATACAGATACAGAGACAGAGACATAGACAGAGGGAGGGAGAGGGAGAGGGAGACACACTCACAGAAGGAGATGGAGAGAAAGACATTGAGAGAGGCAGCTGCTAAAGAGTGGTGGTACGTTTTGTCAACACGAGTACCGCTTTGTTTGCCAGCATGCGCACATGTGTGCCGATCCTGTGTAAGGTGATTAGTTACAGAAACCATTAGCGGCTGGAGACCGGAAGCCGTCTGCGTCGAAATCTTATTTAAATAAACGCAGACGACCACCGCTGCTGCTGCGGCCCCGACGACGTGACCGCCGCGCGCGCCGGTGATGGGCGTAACGATTAATCGATATGACGACGACGACGACTACTGACGCCGACTAACCGAACGACTACTAACGTCGAAAGCACATGTCAAACTATTCGCCGAAAACAAAGGGCTCAGGTTGTAAATGCTGTTTCTTGGATTCAACGTGTCTTTAGCTCCCTCCATGTTCAAGGGTCCATTGAGTTCAGCTCTCGTACGATGTTGTATTGTCGGCGAAAATCCTTATGTTGCGCCAGTAATTAATTGCGGTCGTGTTGGGGAAGGAGACAAAGGAGCCGGTCGACCTGGAGATGATGGAGAGAGGAACGAGGAGACAGTTTATAGAATGGAATCGAATGTACTGGAGATGGAAAGGAAGCGGGGAACAATGGAGTCACAGGCGCGAAACGACTTATAGGAACGACGCAGACAAATACACACACAGACACACACCAACACACATGCACACACACATGCACACACATGCACACAAACACATAATATGCACATAATATGCACATGCACACACACACACATAAGCATACGCACACAGACACACATACACAAGAACGTGCAGACGCACACAAAATGTTAAGAGCGCTCATATATTCAATGTGCCTTGTGAGCCAAAAACCTACATACTAATAATAGATCTCAGTCACTTTCGAAATTTGTTGTTGTGCCACAGGGTACATTGTGATCCTCGGGGACTCGCACGCAAGTGAGTCTACTAATTAAAAGAGGAAACAAGCAAGCACCTGGTACGACCGCCATTTTGCTAAGCTTTTATGGAATTACGTCACTTTGACGTCATTTTGCACAAATCAGAGATGGTTCGTAAAATTATTTTAAATTGCGAGTTTCTGTCAGGTTGTTACATAAAATTAATCACTATCATTGACAATTAAAAAAGCATTAAACTTTATCATCAATTTATTAAACTAAGCAATTGCCTAATTAATTATTAATTCCGCAAAAACATAATAGTAATCGGTTTGGTTCATTCTGCGACGGAGCATACATGTATTTAAACATAGACGTGAGTGTAACTACGTATGTGTACATATGTACATATATATGTTCGTGCGCGTGCGTGCATGCGTGCTTGCCTGCGTGTGTGCGTTTAGATGGATATGTGGATAATGATCTGTGTGTGTATACGTTTGCATTGTTTGCAAACGGATCAATGCGGCGGTGGCGAAGGAGGAGGAAGTGCATACAGCGGACGAATCGTGAATTGAATCAGATAATATAACGGAACAATATAACTCTCGACAATTAATCTTCTGGTGGAGAGAATAATAATTATTGTTTCTTCCGAGGTCTTTGTTAATTACTTCAATTATTAGCAACGCGCGGCTAAGATTGTTTGTGTAAAGGATCTTTAGAAGTAGCAGATTACTGATAATGTTATTGAAGTTAGTAGAACAACGATAAGTTTCTCACTGTGAAAAGAATTTACAGTTTACCAAAAAATAGTAGTAGGCCTAATTAAATCACGAAGCAGAAATAATATTGGTGTTTTACGCAGTAAAATTTCCATGACACCGCACATTAATTATTAGGTTATTAATTAGATTTAGATCTAAATCATACATGTACAGGGTGGCTCAAAAAAATGTACCACCGCATAAAATGCGATAACTTCACAACCGACTGACATTTTTCTGTGAAAATTTTCCAATTTGCAGGGGAATGAATTTCCAACAATCCCTGAAAGTTTCACTTGAAACTTTTCATGTTTGCAAAAGTTACAGCTGTTCAAACTTAAAATTTGGTTTTTTTAAATATCCGGAGAATCAAGCTCCAATACAATGTGATTTCATTAAGATTTTTTGCAAATTGCATCATAAGAAATGATGATGATGTCCTACGACCTCACTAAAAGCTGTAAAGAAGCCAGTGCCAGATTAACCATGGCGCAACTGGCGCACTTGCGCCAGGCCTTCCTTCGGGGTAAAATTTAAAAAAAAAACCATTGAGAAATCCGATTATCCGATCGAATTTGTTTATATAAGTCACAGTCCGGTTTATTTAAGATGTTTAATTTCTAAAACAAGCATTGCATATAAAATTTGGTGGCATTATAAAACAGGCCTTCTACAGTACTACAGTACTACTACGTCATGTACTAATTAATTGTGTACTGTAATGATGACTTATGACGTAATCAATTTATGCGCGGATCGACCCCATCACCAAATAAAATATAGATATGCTTACACAGGTACCGCTATAATCTGAAAGACGGCTTTCAAAATGTTTGTATTGCACTACGTATTTACTTAACTTTGCCTGTAAGTAACTGCAGTGGAGAAAGATCATTCAGTCATTTAAAACGCATAAAATCATCTTTGAGGTCAACAATGGGCCAGGACAGATTTGCAAATTTAACTCTTTTGAACATTGAGTCGGTAATCTTGACAGATCTTGTTATATCTTGACTTTCAAGATATCATTGATTCTTTCTCTACTTTAAAAGCGCGAAGAAAAGACTTTTAAACTCGACGAACATTTTTGAACAGTTGAACTGTAACAAGTAAAATTAAAAAATCTCCTATGATCCTATCACAGCTTCATTTTGTGTTCATAAATTATTAAAGTATGTTTTCTATATAATTAATTTTCCCCCCCATTTTTTTGATAATTTGATTGAAAAACTAAAGTAGGGCCTACTTTAGTTTTGTTGCTTTGTTTGCGCCAGGCCTCTAAAAAGTTAATCCGGCACTGAAAGAAGCTGTTTATGAATCAAACTGTTGGTATTTAGTGATAATTTAAAGATTAAGGACTCAATTCGTGAATCCATTACTGAACGTCATGGACAAAGTTTCTGCGGAAGATAAAATGGAAACTCGGACGTTGCGCGAACAGAGACTTGGACATCGCGTAATCATAGCAAAATACCCAGTGAAAGTGGAGCCTGAGCATATTGAGGGTATCTGTAAACATGTTTATGTAACGAAGATCAGATGTTGGAAGCGAGGCAGGAAGTGGTCGCTTGGTCTGATGGAAAAAGTACGATTTTGAAGAAATTCGCTTGGTAATCGAAAGGGTCAAGTTTGCGAAGCACATCGTGGTTTCGACATCAGATATGATGGCGTGTGTTACGGCTGCAAGAAAAGACTGCATTTAATCCCATTCAGTAGGTTAGATGTCAAACTCATCTTTGAACTCTCTTACCCAGACTCATTGAAGACCAGGTATGCTCTAACATCTGGTTTTATTTTCCAGCAGGACGGTGCGCCTGCTTGCTCGCACGGCAAGTTTGATTATGATTGCGCTACCTTATTGCATTGAAGTAAATGCATTGGCAGAGATGACTAACAAACTCGCCAGGCCTTAGCCCTCTTGCTTATCACGTCTGGTGAGCTATTCTGGAACGCTGCAAGACATTTCATCCCAAGTTGGAGAACATTGGTCAGCTGAAGCAAGTCTTGCTGCTAATGTGGGGTCAGTTGCCGCAGGACCCGACCAACAAGGCCATACTGAGCTTCACAAAAAGAAGTTGAGCTTGTGCTAAGGCAGGGAGTGGACACTCTCATTATACTTTACAATAAATTGCAAAACGAAATTCTGAGGTCGTAGTGAAAAGTGATATCATTTGACATGGAAATCTACAAGTGACGTTCATTTTTCGCGAAAATTCGAAAAAACGAAATTTTAAGTTTGAACAGCTGTAACTTTTGCAAACATGAAAACTTTCAACTGAAACTTTCAGGGATGGTTGGAAATTCATTCCCCTGCAAATTGGGAATTTTTCGCAGAAAAAGATCAATCGGTTGCGAAGATATTGCATTTTATTCGGTGGTACATTTTTTTTGAGCCACCCTGTATATAGTTTCAGCACATTTATTTTCCGTTTGTCATCAACACTCCACAGCGTGATCACATTTTTGAGTAAGAATCATCGAGCTGATTGTAACCAATATAACATTCATCGCGACAGCCAGCCACCGTGAAGATCTGTGTTGTGTTCTTAACCTAAATTACTTTTTTTAAAAGAACGCCATAAAGCAGCAACTGCTCAAAATGACAAGATTGGTAAGATTTAGACAAAATTTAATGTCAGACTCATGAGACATGTACATAATATATATCTGTAGTATTAAACCAATATAACATATTTTGTAGAATTATTTGTGTAGCCGTTGAATAGACCCGTCATCAGGTGCGCCTTCTTTAAGACGCTAGAGCGCGTTCTGAGTGGCGGAAATAATTAAAACGACGATATTAGCTTCTGTTGAGATTTATTTCGAAATTACTGGCGCCATCTGGTGTTCGGTATGTCGCACAAAAGATGTCGCTCGGCTTAACATCGTCTGAGTAATGCAGACTACAGATGTGTGTGTGTGTGTGTGTGTGTGTATGTATGTATGTATGTATGTATGTATGTATGTATGTATGTATGTATGTATGTATGTATGTATGTATGTATGTATGTATGTATGTATGTATGTATGTATGTATGTATGTATGTATGTATGTATGTATGTATGTATGTATGTATGAATGTATGTATGTATGTATGTGTTTGTTCGCAGGTATGTATGTATGTATGTATGTATGTGTGCGTGTGTGGGTATATAATTATATAATTATGCATGAATCGAGGAATGAATGGTTGGGTAGATGGATGAATGGATAAACGAAAATATAAGTACATTCATCCATTTTTAAATCTGTAATAGACATTTATGATTACCCTGTGCATTCATGCGTGTTCATATGCTTGAGTGTATATGTCTTCGTCTGTCTGTCTGTCTGTTCGCTTATCTTTCACTCCGTCTCTTTCGTATTCCGCTATGGATTCTTCATCGAACACCAGCACCAGCATCCTAAGCAAGCTGCCGCAGCAGCAGCGTCTGAAGCAGGAGGCATTGGAGCGAGAAGCATTGTTCACTGGTCTATAAAGAAGATGACCAGGCAATTGCTCGCACGCTCATCTTCCTCCTCCGCAGCCGGTGGGAAGGGGGAAATGGGGGATGGAGGATAGACGCGGAATCGTCCAACTGCCAAACTCAATCCCATTTGCCATCAATAAGAACAGCATTTCCGGTGGAGGAAATTCACGGACCCTCGACTGCAGCAGCCGTCTTCAACCGCTTAAGGAACCACGTCTGTTCTATCTGCATGCACTCGCATCCACGGACATACGCATCCAACAATGCCAAACACATACAGCCATGCATAACCCACACACATACACGCAGGGATACTCCCATGCATACATAGAGGGGCGCGCACACATATACCCGGAGGCACGCTTAGACAGCGTACGTTGTTAGGCTTATTGGTTAATAAATATTTAATGAAATTTCAGCTGTTATTTATAGGGATATCGTTGAATTTCCATCGTGTTTTGATTACGCGGTGGGGAGGGAGCGGTGGGGTGGGGTAAACCCGCAGGTGAAGGGTTTTTGAGAAGACGGGGGAAAGTAAAGGTAACTAATTTCTTTATATTTATAGCCCAATATACCACTCTGAAAACGCGTCGAGGAATAGGATCGCGTTTTTTGTGATCGTAAAACGCTGACTCTTATAATAGTTTATGCTCTCTGCAGAGCGTCACATTTTCAAGACTTTAGGACAATATTACTTGCCTGTAATAGCCTGAGGAAATCAAATGCGAATTCGAAGTTATAAACGAGTCACCGGAATATTATTATAGCTGCAGTGTGAAGAATTCGTAAGTTAGTCAAAGAAAATAAAATGATGTTTTAGTGAATTCCAACACCTATTCACTCGAGACTCGTAATTATCTTATACTATCGTTGACAACGTGTAAGTTGTCTACACATCAAACGTTTCTATTAGACGGGAAAATAATTGAAACCTGCAAAAACAACTTTTAAGAAGAAGCTTCGAGGATCGTAATTTACTACAACTCTTCTTTTTCCAGGACACCCCTATAGCTGATCAAACTGCCACAATTTTCGTAAATTCCCTGTTGCATGAGTAAGAGATTGGTCCATTTAAAAGTCAAAGCATTTTAGCAACACTGTCTCTACTAAACCACGAAGCACACGCCCGCCATGACAGTCTCCAAGCAGAAACTGCATTTACATGTATGAACGAGAAAAACAACGCGAAAGACTAGTAATATTGGAGTATATCAATTATGGCTGGAAAAGATTATTCCGACCATCGCATTAGCGATAATAGCCACTAATTCGGTAAACGCCGCACATTTCGACATTAAATCTTGCCAACCGTAAACGAACGAAACGCGTCTCTTCGGCCATATTGATAATTGAACGAACGTCGACGACGTCGTCGTTGCCTCGGTAATGGCGGCGCTTCGGTCTCGCAACGCAGACGAATAATTCCGACGTAGAGTCCGTCGTCTAAATCTTCCCCAAAACTAAAAGGTAGAATTGGACGGGAAACGGACGAAAATATGACGCGGTAATCGCTTTTGCTAATAGTTCGAAATGCGATTTGGTTTTACTCTGGCCGTTATTTGCAGCGACAAGAAAGTCTCGTAGAATGTAGAGTAGTGCGCGTGCTATAATAAGAAGCGTATTTATAGTCCGGTTGGAATAAGCGAGGCTGCGAATATTATTATTATGCCCGAAATTGTGATTGTTTTCGACGTGGAAGGAAGAAAGGAACAATTCGTAAATCTGTAAATAGTGGATAAAATATATCGAATAGTTTTGCAATGTTCTGGAAATCCGGTTTGGACTTGCTGTTTGATCGAATAATTGTGACGGCATGGACGGAGTTTGGTTTAAGTTTTTTTTTTTGGGGGGGGGGGATAATAAGAATTTTGGGGCGGAAACTTGGTCCAAATCCAAAACGAGCGGCTTTGGCAATTATGTTCATCGACCCGGTCAAATGTCCGATGACTTTTTTCTTAGTCCTTCGGTTCGAAATCTCACGAAAATAATAAATCATTTTTCCTGCAAACATTCCCCCAGGTCTTCTTAGGGGCGTAGCCCCCAACCCGCGATAAACTCCACCTATGCGTGACGGTCTGGTATGCGGGCTCAAGGGACGGTGATGTAGAATGTAGAACGGACTATTAATCAGTGGAAGAGAAATGTTTGTTTGCCGGTCATTATGTAGACTAGGCGGGAAAAAATTTGCCTGGATGGAAGAACAATAGTTTATGGATTAACAGGTTTTCATTGTTCTCTATGTAAGTTTCTTTCTCTCTCCCACTCTCTGGCGGTCTCCGTCAGCACTACTATAGAAATAATTACGAAACAAATGAAAAACAGACAACATGTAGACATTGTAAAGTGTGGCGTGAAGGATGTCTATTCACTTGTAGAAAACGAGGGACAGACGCAGAGAGACAGACAGAGACGGACAGAAGCGGACAGAGAGAGAGACAGGCAAAGAGAGAGTGAGTGCACGTGAGACAACAGACAGAACAGGACAGAGTAATACTTATTGTATGAATATCGAGAACATCAAACAAATAGAATTTCAGACAAAGAGATGGAAAGACAGAGGCCAGAGAGCAAGACTTAAAATTTCTCAAAGACTCACAGACAGCGACAACTGAATGTCGGCTTTTCGTCTCGCACTTGATTCTCTGTGAAACTCGCAACGAAGACAAAGACATCGTTTACAATGCGGTGCCAAGATGCATTGTTTTACACTAAACTGAAAAGCTTCGCGCGCGCTCACACAAACACAAACACACACACACACACACACACGCCGCATACACCCACGCACGCACACACACATACACAGGAAAACACATGCACATACATACATACATACATACATAGATACATACATACATACATACATACATACATACATACATACATACATACATACATACATACATACATACATACATACATACATACATACATACATACATACATACATACATACATACATACATATATACACACATACATACATACATACATACATACATACACACATACATACATACATACATACATACATACATACATACATACACACATACATACATATATACATACATACATACATACATACACACATACATACATTCATACATACATGCATACACACACACATACATACATACATACATACATACATACATACATGCATACATACATACATACATACACACACATACATACATACATACATACATACATACATAGATACATACATACATACATACATACATACATACATACATACATACATACATACATACATACATACATACATACATACATACATACATACATACATACATACATACATACATACATACATACATACATACATACATACATACATACATACATACATACATAAATACATACATACATACATAGTACATACATACATACATACATACATACATACATACATACATACATACATACATACATACATACATACACACATACATACATACGTTCTAACTATAGAGATCATTCATTACTTCTTGCCAGGGATTTTCTCGTAAATATCGGTTTCCTCTATGAGCTTAACAATCTGCGTAAGTCTTCGTCTCTGTCCGTCTGCTTGTCCGTCTGCTTGTACGTGTGCGTCTGTCTGTTTGTCTGCGTGGATCCGCTTGACCGGTCGATTTAGACCTCGAGTTGAAAAGAGGCAATTAGTCGCAGATGTGTCTTGAAAGCCACGACTTTAATTAAAACCAGTCATGTCTTCTTCTTATTTCCTAGGATTCACCGCTAGATGGACAAGTCTGTCTGCTTGAGTGTTGCCTATCTTTGCGTATGTGTGCTTGAGTGTCTGTCTGTATGTCTCTGTGTGTCTGTTTGTTTGTGTGTATGACTGTATGTGTCTGCATGTGTGTCTGTCTGCTTGTTTTTGTCTATGTCTGTCTGCCTGTGAAATTGTCTGTCTCTATGTGCGCCTGTCTGTGTTTGGCTGTCTCTCTCTCTCTGTGTCTTTCTCTTTGTGCGTATATCCGTCTGTTTCTTCTTGCTTCTGCCTAAGTCTGTGTCCGTCTCTTTCTCTGTTTCTATCAGCTTCCCTGCCTCTGTCTGTCTGCCTCTCCTAATGACTGTCTCCATGTCTCTACGGTGAACATTAACGACGTTAATAATTACTATAATTATTTCTCTTTGATGCATCTCAGGCTTTCGATGCGGTCGACCATGACATTATAATTATTTATACATCGTCTTGAAACTTCCTTTCGTCTTAGTGGCCTTCCTCTTCTTTCGTTTCGCTCTGAAGCGTATATTACTGATCGCAGATTCATTCACTCATTAAAAGGTAATTATGCAGAGACGCTCTCAAATTGAGAGCGGTCAAATAAACTGTTACGATGAGAGAGGGATGCTAGAGGAGTTCTGGAGAGGGAGTGAAGCGTCAAGGAAAGGCCATTTTGGGTTGAGGGGCCTATACCACAAAGAAAGCATGGTTCTGTATTATATATGTGCGAGCAAAAGGAACAAAGAGCATACGGTCTTATACCTCATGGGAAGGCCTACCTGTCGAATGTGAGTTTAGATTGAGATTCTTTTTCTTAAAATAAACCTCCACGTATGAACATGCAGCACCAGAATGGTGGAGCTTCGCTATAGAGATAATTATATAGAGCGTCGCAGGATAAAGCTGTTCCAAAAGAAACTATACAGAGAATTGGATATCAATGATCATAGGAATCAAAGAGATGATAGGAGAGGCAGAGAAGTAACTTTTGCAAACGGTGACCAGGAACAAGAATTATGTTCTCTGTGATTTATTTACGAGAAAGGTGGAAAAATCATTGCAAGTTTTCGCTCTGAAGGCTGTATGATTTCAAACTATAACCAATGACTATTATAATAGCCGGTAGAAACTACAGATAGCAAGAATTTTATATAGAAAATAGCAAGCAAGCAAATAATCTTGTGAGAACAATGCTGGTAACAATCTTTTGTTTCATACCATGCAATTCGATGCGTGCGGTCTGACATCCAGAATTGCAGACAAACGAAGATTTAATAGCACTGTAACACGATAAACGTTTTTGGACGAAGCTCTACAATTATACCTTTGAGATCTTATCAGGAGGCGTATCTCAGCTGAGATACATGCAACTAGAGTCAGACAGACAGACATACAGACCGACATACAGACCGACATACAGACATACTGTCGGTCTGACAGACAGACAGACATATACAAAGACAGACAGACAGTCAGACAGACAGACATATACAAAGACAGACGCAGTCAGACAGACAGCACTAAGATATAAATGAACTATATAATCACGGCATAAACTGATCTGTTTATAATCAAGCAAACACATAAACATGCATAAAAATAGAAAAAATGGCAATAATTATGGCAAATTCTTGTGCTTCTCCAAAACACCCGTCGGTCTTATTAGGGCTTCAGATACTAAACACCGCTGACCAGTGACCACTGACCACGTAGGCCTATATGGTATGTTACACTAAGTCACAGTCGCTCGGGTACTTTCCCTTCCACCATTTCTTCCACCTTTTCTTCCACCTCTTCTTCCACCTTTTCTTCCACGCGTCATCCCAACTCAGCTGAATAATTGAAGGGACACAACGCGGCCGGGTGTCTCTTAAAGCTTTATCTAGCGCCAACTACACCAGTGAAACACCCCACGCATTCACCTCGACCGACACTTCATGTATACAACTATACATACAGCAACACTCACACTGAAGTGCAAAGAGATTCAGAGACAGAGAGAGAAAGAGAGAGAGAGAGAGAGAGACAGACAGACAGACGACTACGCACAAGGACATAAACAACAGACAAACGTGGAGTATAAGGCTACATTAAAGTATGCGAATTGAGACGCTTAGAAGTACAAGCAAACAGGTATGAATGAAGACAGGGAAAAAGACAGACAGACAGACAGACAGACAGACAGACAGACAGACAGACAGACAGACAGACAGACAGACAGACAGACAGACAGACAGACAGACAGACAGACAGACAGACAGACAGACAGACAGACAGACAGACAGACAAAACAGACAGACAGACAGGCATAATCACCAGGTGGATGGTGGACAGGTAGGGGCAAAAGATGACAGACAGACATGAGCTTACAGATACATGTAGACAGACAGACCGACAGAATAAAAGTAAAAGACGATAGGGCAAGCAGAGAAATAGAGAGACAGAAAGACAGACACATGGGAACGGAGAGATGGACAGACAGACAGGTAGACACACAGACAGATAGGCAGACACACAAAAAGACAGACAGGAAGAGATAGACAGACAGACGAAGTAGGACGACAAAGACACAGACAAATAGACAGATGGACAGACAGACGGTCGGACAGACAGACAGACAGACCCTTCTGGCGTTAAGGACGTGACTGGGCCGTGGTCCTCGTCTGCTACGTCCGGTCTTCAATAATACATGGACCTCTGCTGCTGCTGCTGTCTATATATGTATGTACCGGTCATATATATATACATATATATGTATATATACATATACATATATATATATACATATATACACATATACATGTATGTGGAGGAGGATGGTGCATGGTGTTGGTGACGGTTGTGATGGAGATGATGCAGTCAGCAGCAGCGCAGTGCTGTCTGTCTGTCTGTCTGTCTGTCTGTCTGTCTCTCTCTCTCTCTCTCTCTCTCTCTCTCTCTCTCTCTCTCTCTCTCGCAGGCTGCAGCTGAAGAGCAGATGAGAAACCTGTCTCCATTGTTCACGAAATGAAGTAGGACGACAAATACAAACACACACACAAATGCACGAATACACACACAAATGCACACACAAATGCACGAATACACACACAAATACACACACAAATGCACGAAAACACACACAAATGCACGAATACACACACGAATACACACACACACACAAATGCACACACAAATGCACACACAAATGCACACACACACACACGAACCAACATAAACAAACACAAACTCACACCTAGCGCACATGCCCGTTGCCCACGCCCATACATTCTCTCTTTCTTTCTCTGCCTCTGCCTCTGCTTCGGTCTGTGTCCGTCTGTCTGTCTGTCTCGCTCTCGCACTCTCTCTGCCCATCTCTCTCAGACACACGTAAACAGACACACCTGCAAACCCACACACTCGCACACACAGACACCCGCGCGCACACCTGCACACACACACACACACACACACGCACACTATCTCACGTATAAACAGACACACAAGCATGACATTGTATTATACGCACGCTCTCACGCACACTCACACACGCACACGTCATTTTTCTATGGATGAAGTGCGTGACATCATTATTTTATCGTGACAAAAATTCTGGCTGTTGGAAAGTGTAGATGAATAGGAGTATTTTGAGTAAAGAATCGAGTAAGGTAGTTAGTAATAAATGACTGGTGATATTTTAGCTCAGCTAAGTCCCTGAAAGTCGATAGCTTAGCGCCTGGATGAGACTTGATGTCTTAGCGACCGGTAACGAAGCCGGGGACTATATAATAGTAATTGTCTCTCTTTGTATCTTTGTCTCTATGTATCTCTGTCTATCTTTGTCTCCTGCTGGCTGTCTCCATGTACATGTATCTCTGTCTCTCTTTGTCTCCTACTGTGTGCCCCTATGTATCTCTGTCTATCCATGTCTCTCTGACTATACAGCAGCCTATATCTGTCTATCCTTTTATTTCTTTGTCCTTGTCACAACAACTTCCTTTCTATGCATTGTCGTTTTCTGTCGCCAGGTAGCGCCACCCGTGGCGTCAAAGCGCGTCATCATCGTGTGCGTGAATGAGGCAATCTCATGAGGAGCATGTGTTGTTTTCATGGAAACTCATCCAAGGTCTTTATGTGCTTCTGATATAAAATACACAAACTAACAAAGGCCGGAGGAGGCGGGTTGCATTGTTCACCTGCACCCAGGATGTTTAAAAAAACTTTGTACAAACCTTCCTGCATTCATATATTATACATATGTTTACATATATACAATTTATACATATATATCGCATATACAAGAGCACATAGCATATTATATAACATTATGAATGCATGAACACAATATGCATACATGTGCATGTACTTATGTGATACACTGCTGTATACCAGCGTGTAGGCCTATACGTTTTCGTGCATACATTCAGAAAAGAGCACAGATGTTGAACAGATAGAAAATCTCATAAGCAGTGAGATTGACAGACAGACAGACAAACAGACAGACAGACAGGCAGCAAGGCAGCTAAATTTCGAGAAAACTGAATTTCTAAATGCAATTGCTGATGAAAAATTTAACAATATTATTTTGTTGCGTTGTCATATACTTTCTCAGTGTAGGCCTAATCGAATATGTCTTTAAACAGGTAACACGGTTTGCGGACCAATGTTACAATACAATACAATTCACTTTATTGCAACCAGAAAACAAGAAAACAATAAAAGTACAAAACATGCATGCATTGGCTACAAAGGGGGGGCTCAAAAGGGATGGACATCCCGCTGGGAAGGGTCACCCAAGTAAAAAAGTCCCAAGAAAAATTAATCAAGATAGCTTAAAAGAAAGAGACTAAAACAAATTAGGTGATGACAGATTGCAGAAAAGCTTATATTGTCAAGAGCATATAGAGAAACAAACTTAACTAAGTACTTAACTAAAATCTTAACTACACATGGTCATGTGCACTTCAAGTAGCATTAGTGGAGGAGAGTATAGAAGAACACGAAGTTTCTTTTTAAATACCTGCAGACTACTCGATTGACGAATGTCAATTGGTATTGTGTTCCATACTTTAGTGCCATAAGATTTAATAGTAAACCGCCTAGTATTAGATTGAGCTTTGACAGGGCGAAAAGCAGATGAATTCCTAGTGAAATGCGAATGGATGCCAGAGGCGTGAGGGAGGTAACCTTGGAATACCGAAGGAAGGAGACCGTGTTCGAGTCGAAAAAAGAACTCGCTAATTTGGAGATCCTTTATCTGGTCAATTTTCAGGAGATGAAGTTCATTAAAGGAAGGGCCAGTGTGTTCCCGTTTACGAATACCCGCAATTATACGAACAGCCCTCTTTTGTAAGATTACAAGTTTATGAAGCCTGGATTCGTATGTCGATGCCCAAACAAGGTTGCAATATGTGAGGTAGGGGTAGACAAGGGTATAATACAAATTCATTCTAATTGTCTTTGGCAAGATATAAGCAACGCGGGAAATAATACCAATATTTTTAGCAATTTTAGTTGCAATTTGATTAATATGAACTTTCCAGGTCAAATGTTGATCTATATGCACACCTAAGAATTTTGTAGATTCAACTTGATTGATGGAAATATCATCAATAAGCAAACAGAGATTGTCATTTGGCTTTATTTTCCGGTGGGATTTAAATAAAATAAAGTTGGTTTTATCTAAATTAAGGGTGAGTTTATTTGCATGGAACCAAACAGCTATGCTAGATAGTTCAACGTTCACAGTTTGAAACAACGTCTGCCATGAACCATTGGAGTAAAAAACGTTGGTGTCATCGGCAAATAGAATAAAAAACATTGTTGGAGAGACATTGGCCAAGTCATTAATATAAAGCAGGAAAAGGAGTGGTCCGAGGTTGGAGCCTTGAGGAACTCCATATTTGATCAACCCTAGCTCAGAAAGGACACCATTACAGAGAACTCTTTGTGTACGGCTCTCAAAATAGCTGGCAAACCATCTGAGCTGAGTCCCCCTAATTCCATAGTTGTCTAATTTTTTAAGCAAAATATTATGGTCTACCGTATCAAACGCTTTAGCTAGATCAAAGAAGATTCCCACTGAGTATTCATTATTTTCAATAGCCTTTGAAATCATGTCCTGCATATTTAATAAGGCCATATAGGGGGAATGACCAGGTTGAAATCCATGCTGAGATGGATAAATGATGTTAGAGTTTTTAACATAGCCATAGAGTCGATGATTATACATAAGTTTTTCATAGAACTTGGAGAAGTAAGGAAGAACGGAAATGGGTCTGTAATTGATTACATTGTCCTTATCGCCCTTTTTTAGTATTGGGACCACTTTAGCTATTTTTATGCCTTGTGGAACAATCCCACTACTAAATGAACAATTTATTATCTCCGCTAAAGGTCTGGCAACCAAGGAGAGATTGGGGGCCGCAATACAGGGGTCTATATCGTCAACACCTTTGCTATGCGTTAAACGTATATCACGGCCAATATCCATAATTTCCTCCGGGGATACCATTAGGAAACCCATAGAGTTCTGCCGAGGGGCCTGTAAGTAACTATGGTAAGGGAGAGGTGAATCTGGTATTTTCTTTGCCAAAGAATGGGCTATGTTGGTGAAGTAGTTATTGAAGCTATTGGCCATTTTTTCTGGATCTTTAACATTTTCTCCGTTATCGTGTGACATGAGAATAACATAAAATAGAACACGTTCGTGGGGGTGAGGTGTCAAAAAATGAAAATACTACATTTTGTGCTCCAAAAAGATGGATATATGGATGGATGGATCATGTATGGATGGATGGATGGACGGACGGACGGGTGGACGGACAGACTGATATAAATGTATAATTTTTGTATATATATTATATACACAAATAGATAGACAGTTAGATAGATAGAAAGACAGACAGACAGGCAGGCAGGCAGGCAGGCAGACAGACAGACAGACAAACTGATAGTTTGACAGATAGGCACATTGACGTGCATACACAAGCACAAACACGGACAGACACTCTAACAAGATTGAAACAACTACAGCTAATCAGAAAGTAAAAGCTATTATTATACCACGATGTATCATTAATCCTGAATTTTTCTGCCTACCTGATCCAGTCGAAATAGTTGATGACGTCATCATCGCTATGAGGACCAAGGTTGCTTG
>OX243813.1:54592045-54639545 GCA_945859605.1 Lumbricus rubellus | reverse complement strand
CTTCTCTTGCATTGTCTTCGACACGCTCTGTCGCGTTCGTTCCACATTGTCAGCCATTCGTTCAATAGAGTTATTGTTGCCGGATGGAACCTTAGACATGTATATTGTCGTGCCAAGGTTTGCTCGATCTATTTGCACAGGTTATGTTTTTCTCAGAAAGGAGGCATTTTGTCAGCTGAATACTGTACAGTGTACATTAGTTCTGATGAACTGTAAGGTATGGGTGAGACAGGTATACATAAGCAGGTAAGTGAGCGAGTGAGAGTGAGAGTGAGAGTGAGTAGTTTCAGTTTAACGACATATCTATGTGATAACAGAGATCATTTGCGTCGCCCTTCTCCTTTACGCACGCTTGGGACTGGCATTGTCAGAGACCGAACATTTGTGGGTTGCAACTGGGTTAATGCAGCCGTTGACGTCAACGACCGTGGTCCGTGGCAATCACAAGACGTCGTTAAAATATAGAGCAAAGCATTGCTGCTTAAACACCTTTTTAACATTATGTCTAACAATATAAGAACGGCGGATAAAGTTCTACGCATTGAACTGTCGAACGTCGAGCTCGTAACAAAGTAATTTTTCAGATAGGTGAAGGAATATGAGTGGAATGAGATACCAAGAGTACCAAACAATACTTCAGAAGCTCTTTCTGAAAACCAAGACGACGTTCAAAATGGCCATCATTATCATAGCCAGCTTAACCCCCAGAACGCAACATCTCATATTAACATGTTAACATGGCATAACTCAGCACATCATGACATGCCCACAACATTACACAACATAACGCAACCTACCACGACACAACACAGCATAACACATCACATCATGATATGCCCATAACATTACACAACATAACGCAACCTACCACGACACAACACAGCATAACACAGCACATCATGACACATCACAGACAGTACAAAGTACCATTGGTACTGATGACTGAGGAGTGCATGGGGCTGGTCGTGTATTATAGCGATCGATGTAGAAACGTGTTGCGAATACGAGCGACTCCATTAATCTCTGTCGGGTTAATTCTCGGCGTGCATGGCTCTCAGTCCGTCTGGCTTGACCCGCGATGTCGTTCGGGTCTTAATTAGCGACTAATAAATGACGTTGGTGTGTTTTGTATGGACAGACTTCGCTGTCTTTCAATTTCGTCTCGTCTTTGGTCTGCAGTGATGTAATAGACTGGAGAGGTCATAGGTCGAAGGGTTGCTCGGGGTCGAGATTCGACTGGAAGGGGGTGTGGTGGGGTGGGGTGGGGGAGGGGGGGGGGGCTGGGGGTTGATTGAGATAAAAGATAACGGCAACGGGGTTTAATGTGGCCTTAAAAGCGATACATTGGTGCAGTGTCAGTCGTTCTTGGATATCACCTACCCGGTATAATAAAGTCGGAGTAGCAATGTAATATGGTGACTAAGTTTCTTGGAGGATTCACAAAAGGAGCTATTTAAATGACTAGCTAGATGCATTCGTGCATGCATACGTGAATAGATGTATACGTCCATGTCATGCACACTCGCTTAATTCATATTACATAATTAATACCAGACATTACTATTACTTTGCGAAATGGAGTATTAAAGGCTATACTTGCTTACTTACTTACTTATCTAATCATATGCATATATATATATACGTTTATATGCATAAGTAGGAAAGCACGTATGCATACATGAATATATCTACATGCATGCTTCCATTGCAGCATTGCATACATGTATACTCGCATATTTCCGTGCATTATTATGCATGAATAAATTCACTTCAAATCGATTTACTGCCTCTAACCATGCATATATTCAATTTTTCATAGCTGATTGATTGTAATTGTAATTGTAATCGAACATTTATATAGCGCCACTTCAAGAGAACTCCTCAGAGGCGCTCCCGACCTGACACCAAACCATAATCAAAGAGAATGGTTTTCAAACGCTTGCGGAAAAGGGGCAAAGAAAGACAAAGAAGTTCATTACGGAGACTAATAGGTAACTTATTCCAGAAAGACGGACCGACCATAGCAAAACTTCTATGCAGCACTGTGGAAGATCGAGCCCTAGGAACAACCAGGTCACCATGCGTTGCAGAGCGAAGGAATCTACGGCCTGGAATGGATAGCACAGGCACACAAAGTTCCATAAGGTAGATCGGAGCTTGGCCTGCTAGGCAATTACGGATGAGCATTAGAATCTTAAACTCAATACGTTTTTGCATAGGCAACCAGTGCAGTTCCTCCCGTATAAAACTTGATATATGCCCAAACTTTGGAATGCCACCAATCAGACGAGCTGCAGCATTAAGGACAGATTGTAACTTATTAATGCGTGAAAGAGTTAAGCCCGCATAAATGGCACTGCCATAGTCAACTCTCGTGCATATAAATGCATGCATCAGAGTAGTGACAGCTTTAGTTGTAAGAGAGCGACGCACCGAGCGAATCTGACGAAGATGGTAGAAACAAGTACGACATACATTTCTCACGTGAACAGAAAGGGTCAATTCCTGGTCCAAGGTCACACCCAAATCACGCACAGTGGTAGAAAAAGTCATTCCAGGAAAGCAATGTTGCAGATTTTGCATATCAACTTTAGAAACTTGCATGCGACTACCAACCCAAATAAACTGTGTTTTTCCAGGATTAAGCCTGAGGCGGTTGGACGACATCCAGGCGCTAATCGTTTCCGAAGTCATGAGAATTTTCTCTACTAGTGAGATAGCCTCTAAAGCTGGCCCCTGGACGTATGCCTGAGTATCATCAGCATATTGATGTGCCGCAACCCCCACAGAAGACAGGATCTTATTTAAGTCAGAAGTATACAAAATGTAGAGCAAA
The DNA here is from genome assembly GCA_945859605.1 of Lumbricus rubellus. Lineage (NCBI taxonomy): Eukaryota > Metazoa > Annelida > Clitellata > Crassiclitellata > Lumbricidae > Lumbricus > Lumbricus rubellus. The sequence continues at coordinate 54,636,709 of OX243813.1, read as the reverse complement.
GGCCCTAAAATAGAACCTTGTGGAAGGCCAAAGAAGACCCTGGACCAGTCAGATCGGGTAGAGCCAAAAACCACAGACTGGCTGCGCCCAGAAAGAAAAGCCTGCAACCACAGCAGTGGGCGGCCAATGACACCAAACGACGTTTCAAGGCGCTCTAGAAGAATGTCATGGTCGACGGTGTCAAAGGCCGCGCTCACGTCAAATAAAGCCAGGAGTGTTACATGCCCCTGGTCAACAGCAGCATACATGTCAACTAATATGCGTGTTAAAACAGATTCAGTGGAATGAAATTTTCTAAAGCCTGACTGTTGCTTGGGCAGAAGGGAGTTAGCTTCAAGGTGACTAATAAGCTGCAACGATACATATTTCTCGACTATCTTTGACAAGAAAGATAGATTAGAAATCGGTCGATAATTGGCCATGTCATTGACATCAAGACCACTACGCTTAAGCGAAGGCAAAACAATAGCCCGCTTCTGAGAAGAAGGAAGGGCCCCATCCCCCAATGCAGTATTACAAAGTAACAGCAAAAACGGTAGAAGATCATCCACGAAATCCTTGATGAGAAATGAAGGCAGCGGGTCGAGTTCACATGACTTTGATGTTCCCGCAGTGCGTTTGCAGGCGGTTCAATAAAGTATATACTTACTTACTTACTTATTATGCAGTAGAAGAGAGCATATTATGAAAGATACCACAGCTTTGGCAGTAGTAGCAAAGTATTAGTAGAATAAATAACCTAAATTATGATCAAACATAACATACACAATGTCATGTAGGATAGCACTACAAAGCGTGGGTGTTGAGTGGTTCTGAACGTGTGTGTCCGTTTTTCCGTGGCTGAAACAATTATAAGCTCACCAGTCAACATGACTTATAATAATAATAATTAATTATAGTCTTATTATTGAACTACAGCATTGGGAGATTTCATTAACAAACTGTGATTAAAAACAGCCAAGTACAAGATGACTTTCATAAAAAAAAGGTATCCTAGACAGTATAGACACGCAGGCAGATGATTATTATATAGAATGGCATTTATCGGGAATATTACGACATACGGACAGACAGACAAACATACAGACAGATAGACAGAAAAGCAGGCAGACAGACAGACTAGACAAGTACACAAGCAGATAGACAGATATAGAATCATGGCAATCAGCAAATCTACAATTATGTGCAAATAGACATCAGTGATACAGACAGATGGATACAGACAAGCAGCCAAACAGACAGCCAAGCAGACAGACAGACAGACAGACAGCCAAGCAGACAGACAGACAGACAGACAGCCAAGCAGACAGACAGACGGTTGGTGGACATTTGGAATGCAATAGACAAGTTCTTCGTGGTGCATGTAGTCTTGGTTCGTTCTCTTCGTCTAATTACACAACGAATCCACTCGATTTTTACCGACAACTGACGAATGACAAGACACGCTACCGGAATGGAAGAAGAGAAGGAAACCACGTGACACTGGAATTAATTCAGAAGCGACATCTGTTAATCAGAACTAACAACTGCCATTTGTTTAGCGCCAGTCGATAAGTTCTCTAATGAGACTGGGTACTGCTGGGTAGGCCTGGTTTATTGGACTGTCCAAGGATAACCCGGTAATTATTATTTCATGACTAGGCAAACTGTGTACAAGATTAAATGTCATAATAAACATTTATATCTTCAGCTCGAGGTTAAAACTCCTTATCCATATGATTGACTGTATACTTACCTATAGAAAAAGTTTATTAATTCATTCAAGAGTTTCTGTAGCGCATCTTCAAAGAGACTACTCAGAAGCGCTCCCGACTCAAGCACGGCAAAAGTACAGTTTTGAGTTGAATAAAGCAAGACTCAGTCAGAGCCCCTAGAGGAGCAGACGTAGCTCCTGTGGGAGTAGAAAGGAGGGGGACATTGGCCTTTAATACCTGTGGAGCAGCACACTTATCTGGGGCATCACCAAACCGACATTGCCAGAGCAGCGTTCTATAATAATAACGACAATCTATATTATTAGCCTCTTTAGTGTATACATACACTGTAGATACTTAATGCGATGACGGGCAGGAAGCCAGTGCAATGTTTCCAGCATATAGCTCGAGACAAGACCAAATTTAGGACTTTGTTCAATTAGTCGCGCTACCTGTCTATAGGCCCTTTCAATCTTCATAGCAACATATCGGCGTATCTTCATGTCTTCATGTCTATTAATAGGGCACACATTCTTCACGTCCTCAATGACCTCTGCAAACTTCTTAGCAGCGAGAACCATTTTGCATCGCATTCGGAAAAGGGCAAAAAAATTCGCCATTTCAGATAAAGACTTTATAAAAATGAAAAAACAGGTCTTCAGACATACATGTAATATCAGTGATTGAAATTTCCCATCGACAAGAACCGGGTCTACAGACTTCCAGATAAAGATGGCATTAAGGCTGGCAAGATATCATAACCTTTACAGTCGTCGGTATCATCATCGTCGTCGCCGTCGTCACAGTCGTCGTCATCATCATCATCATCATCATCATCATCATCATCATCATCATCATCATCATCATCATCATCATCATCGTCATCGCCATCGTCATCGTCGTCGCCGCCGCCGCCTTCTTATCCTCCACATCACCATCATCATCATCACTTTTTAGTCGTCGTTATCATACTTTTCGTCATCATTCGTCGTCGTCGTCGTCGCCGTGGTCAGTGACAAGGTCATCAGTCATCTTCAATTTATCATCCTCTCTAATCCTCCTCTGCCTTTCTCATCCACTTGATCTCTCCTCTTCTCCCATCCCTCTCCTTCCCTCCATCCCTCCATCCCTCCATCCCTCCTTCCTCCTCCTCCTGCTGCTGCTCTAAGCTCCGCATCCAGCGAGATGCTCATGCTGCTGCACGAAGCATCCTCTGTACGGATTCAGCGACAGGAGACGAAGCTGATATGGAATCTGACCATTATCCCGATGATGATGATGATGAATTTCCACTCGGAATAATGTCGCTGCATTACTTCGCTTCATCCAACTTGCAAGTCTCTTTCCATCTCGACACATAATAATTACCAACCGTCCGACTTATCCAGGTATCGCAAAGACTGACTGCTGCTCTACCTGCCCGAATTATACTCTCGGTGATGTGCATTTTTACCTATAATAGATCAATAGTTACTTAGTACCTGCAAACCAAATTGATTTCTATTTAGCTGTATATTATAAGCTTATAAATATCGAAATACTCACTTAATTAAAACTGTTTATGTAATTACCTATTCATTCATTCGTTCATTCATTCGTTCATTCATTCATTCATTCATTAATTCATTCATTCTATGGACTTATATTGCGCCTCCTCAAGAAATCTACACAGGATCGCTCCCAGCACAGCCACGGCAACGAAAAAAGACTCTATGGATGGATAAATAGGACTATATATATAAGATTATTCCTAAAATAAATATAAGACTATATCAATAGGCCTATAGGCATACATTTTGTATCTGCCTGCTCACTAACCTAGGAAACTGTACTTGTAAACATACTTACCTAACCATGTATTCAAATACTGACTAAATAGCCTATGCCTCAGAGTGCTGTTATGCCCCTCATCGGTCGTCGATCCACTCTCCATCCCATTCATTAACACATCGTATGTAATAATCTAATTGCCATTCGCAGAAAATGTTGCATACGCCCATCAACCAGCGTTCAATCCAGTCCCCCTGCATAGGGATGGGGGTTGAGGTGAATCCAGGTTGGGGCAAGGAATGGCCGTTTATCGTTCACAACGACCGATGAGAAGCATAACATCACTCTGAGGCATAGGCGTACGGGAGATTGCAGCAGGGGGGAGGGCACAGATTGAACTTCTGCCCGAAAAATATATCCGGCATAAAAGTTTACGACCTTTTTTCTTTTCTTTCTTTTTTAGTCGTTCAGGGCTGTGTTTTCCCGAAAAGCCAGACTTGTCCCAAAGTTGGGGAGGCATTTGCCCCACCCCCTGGACCCCGCCTCGTACGCCTACGCTCAGAGGGAGAAGGGTTTTCTGTTGTCAAGACTCTGATTTGTCAATGACCTTTTTTAGTCACGAGTGTTGTACTTTATACACGTTTTGCTTGTTTTTGTCAAAATTCCTTCTTTTGTTCGTTAAACGCCATTCGAAAGATGGCGCTTATGCGCTAAGTGCGCGTCAACCTCTGGCGACTAAATGGGAACTTAGTTTAACTTACCCGCTGTCATGCGAATCAACAACACTGAGTGGACATTATTTATTTGTATGCGCACTTGCAGGGATGGCAAATTACAGGGCAACATGTAATTGAATTACAAATTACCAATTACTGGAGAAAATGTAATTGAATTACAAATGACAAATTACTTTGACTCAGAGCCTCAAATTACAAAATTACAAATTACGTAATTTCAATTAGCCTACATTAATTACAAATTACTTTGGGTTCAAATCATTGGAATAAAAAAAATCAGAGAAGAAGTGCCTTCCTTTTCCCCTGATTTCTAGCCTATGTGTATTATAATTATTTGATTATGTAAGAAAATGTCTATTAGCTTTCTTTAAGAAACAGCAGCTGTTCAAACAAGTTATTTGATAGCAGTTGTCTGTTGGGCCTGTAAAACTGGATAATAGAGCCTCTCTAGTCTCTACTGGTGGCTTGACCTCTTTGTCCCACGAGTCAGGACCGCCATGGCAGGGCAGCGTTAAATCGAATAAACAATTTTTTAGCAGTTGAGGCATTGCTAGTTCCCTTTCTGTCATCATGTAGGCTATATACTGCAAAATTTCTAAATCGTTTTGTTTTTGCGGTCACTGCCCACTGCACACTAGAACCATAAAAATTTCATTTTCCTCTTCTTTATGACCACTATAGATGCTAAGTATTTTGTTCGCTACTGGTGGTATTTTCAGATGTCGTTACTACCGATTCATATAATTAGGCCTATTCTTTTAGTTTGGTCTGCAAACTAAGGTAGCAGGTAGTCACGTCGCTTAAAATCACTGTCGCAAGGATCGTAGCCTATACGTACGATTCACCAAAGAATCTTAAGAAAGTTGCATTAAAAGTAATTTGATTATGCATAATGTAATTTAAATTACAAATTAGGGGCCGTCCATAAAGTACGTCACGCTCCAGGGGGAGGGGGGTCTAAGAAAGTGTGACAGTTTGTGACAGGGGGAGGGGTCAGGCCATGTGTGACGTCACACGTTTATTTTTTTAACATTTTATTTCTAATTCTTTTATATATTTTTTTAGTAGAATTTAATAGCTTTAAAAATAATTTTCAAACATTTTGTGAAACATTTGAATTAGTTTTATTTAAAAATAGCATGAAATGCATATCCCTGAATGTGTTGTTCCCGATTCCTCTCGCTAGGAGTGCTAGTGATGCTGTTGCGAAGGCTTGTTTTAGGCCCAATATATAGAATTGCGGTGTTAATTTTTTTTAAATTTCGAAAGTGTGACGTACTTTAGGGGGGGTCCGAGATTTGTGACAGTTTGTGACAGAGGGGGGTCAAAAATGGTCAAAAATAGCGTCACGTACTTTATGGACGGCTCCTTACAGGAAGAAATGTAATTGAATTACAAATTACAAATTACTTTGGTACGGAGCAGCGAATTACAAATTACCAATTACAATTGTAATTTAAGTTACGTAATTTCAATTACTCAATTACTGCCCATCCCTGGCCTTACGCTAACCTTCCCAATGTAGCAATTGTTATGAAGCTTGAGCGACTTAATTTTTTTCTTAGCCTCTAAATGCAACAACGTGCACTAAGGCCAGTCCTCTCCCTCACCGTCTCATCTTCTCATCCATAGTGCACGATCAATGTACTCATTATTGGCATTTTTTGCTTTGATATACTAGGGACGTCAGTGAAGCAGAGGTTTTGAAAACAATAATGCTTACGTGGCGGAGATTTGAATCAACATTATTCGGTAGATGGCAGAGCACGTCAGGTGGAACTACTAACGAATGATGTTCCATTATTTGCCGTCAAGTAAAGCAGTCGGAGCACTACATTCGACAAAAGGCGCAACACGATAGAGTTCTGCTTGAGGCTGACGATCGAATGCGAAAGAGGTTTATTATTATATCATTCGTATGCTACGTATATTCGGATAATTCTTGTTTTTCAATGTACATGCTTGCGTATATTTCTTTCTTTCTTTCTTTCTCGCATTTGCAGCAGCGCCCTTTCAAGCTATAATTCGTTTTTAACTCAAAATGCAGCTGAGTATTAAATTGTAGGCCTATGTACACTTATTATAGCCCCCCTTAAAGCTCCTTGAATGCTCTCTACTCAGAGGCGCTCCCGACTGCAACGCGGACACTGCATCGGAGGTTCACGCCAAAGCGCCGATCAATTGCGAGTGAATGACTTGCCCAAGGTCCCTACGCGGCGACTTGAGGTGGATTCGAACCTGCAACCCTCCGTCTGCAAGGCGACAAACATAGTCTACCCTACACCACTGCGCCCAATAAAAAGTGAATACTTACTTATATACTATCTTACTTATTTACTTGATCAATAAACTATCGCGACTGTTTATAATACATGATTAATCGTCTATAATTAGAACGGGTAACTAATCGACTAGATTCTAATCGATTCGTGAATCGTTTGGTCCTTTGGACAACGAAATAAAATCAATTAGCTGTCAGTATTGAGAAACATTTTCCAGCGATAGACTTATCAAGCTCTCTCAGATTCCTGCCTTCTTTTGCTCAGGAGCTTTAACACCCTCGGGCCCAGGTCCGTAACTTGAGTTAAACAGTTGCACTCTTCCGTCATTTTGATTTGGCCTTGTTTGCTTAATATGCCTGTAAACAGACAGTGCTTTGCAACATAGGCTGGCTATAATTATTATAGGACCGTTCAAACAGTAGTAGTAGTAGTAGTAGTAGTAGTAGTAGTAGTAGTAGCAGTAGTAGTAGCAGTAGCAGTAACAGTAGCAGTAGCAGTAGCAGTAGTAGTAGTAGTAGTAGTTGTTGTTGTTGCTGTAGCAGTGGTAGCAGCAGTAATAATAAAATAATGGCAGTAACATGACAGTAATTACAATTTCTGCGCCGGTGCATGTCTGTTTTTTTGTTGTGTCTCTGCCTTTGCCTGTCAGGTATGTCTGTCTGACCGTCTGTCTGTTTGCTTGTCTGCCTCTCTGCTTGCCTGCCTGCCTGTCTACACTTATGTACAGTATGTCTGCCTGTGCTATCCAGGGCCCTCGTCTGACCCCGTTCGTTAGTCCCTGATGCCGCTACCTGCATTCGACCCTTCCATTAGACTTGTAGACTCACAGTCGCCACATCTCTAAGTCCTAAATGATAGATGCCACGTCCATTGGCGCTCTTTTCCTGCCTCCGCAGCCGATGCTGGTCGTCGTAGTTCAGATGGAGACCGAACTCTGCAGCAGATAATGCGTCGTTTGTCATCGGCGAATTTAGCCACCAGCCACTTACGCACAATGTCTCGTCGTCGCAGACACTGGTGTTTCGATGGCCCTCATCAGTTTATTTTCTGTCCTCTCTCAATTTCGGGACTGGGGGGAGAGGGAGAGAGAAAGAGCTAGTCAGACATACAGAGAGAGACAGACAGACATACAGAGACAGACAGAGACAGAGTAAGAGAGAGAAAGAGAGAGAAGCTACAATAAGGAGGACCTACAAAAGTGACTTCAGCCTACGCGGGAGAAAGGAGTGCAAAGACGTGAGGGCAATGTGCTGAATAATCAAAAGAGGTTTGCCTTATATATGCCCAAAATTTGGATGCGACTTATAGTCGACGGCGTCTTATTCTCGTGCAAACGAATAAGTCACTCAGCTTTAAGTAGAAGGCACTCAACTTTAAGTATTAAGACAAGAAGGAGAATATTATTGGTATCAGAAAACAGGATAATAACAATACATGTTGTTGGGCGCGGGGGTGTAGTGGTGGTGTCGTTGCCCTGGAGCCGGAAGGTTCGAGGTTCGAATCCACCTGGCCGCGTAAGGACCTTGGGCAAGTCCTTCACTCACAATTGCTCAGCGCTTCGGCGTGAAACTCCGAGGCAGTGTTCGCTCTGCATTCGGGAGCGCCTCTGAGTAGCCTCTGAGTAGAGAGCTCGAAGGGGCGCTATAACAAGTGCGCATGCAAACAAGCAAGCAAACAAACATGTAAGACTGTTGTTGAACAACCAACTGGTTAGGTCGCATGCAGTTGGAATACTGCATCTAGTTTTTGGACAAGACGTGGAAGCGCCGAAGACATTTCGACGAAGATCAATAGTAATTATTAGCGGCTACACGGATTTGAGCAGCAAAGAAAAGTTGAGAAAGCGTGGACCAGCAGCATCACATGGCATTTGTCTCAGTTCGTCCATCCATTTTGGAAAGATCTCTCTTCCACACGAAGGCAGGGGTGGGGGTAAATTAGTCACTGCAGTGTTTCCTCATCACTTTCTCATTATTTGAGGGAATTCCTTTTCATCCGGGGTTCCGTGTTGAGGGCGTCTCCGAAGTACGAAGAGTCATTCATCGAGAGGCGCTAAATAAATCTATTAATGCCATAGGCTACGATTAGAGAGAAAGGGGAGACAGACAGACAGACAGACAGACAGACAGACAGACAGACAGACAGACAGACAGACAGACAGACAGACAGACAGACAGGCAGACAGACAGACAGACAGACAGACAGACAGACAGACAGACAGGCAGACAGACAGACAGACAGACAGACAGATAAATAATAAAGTGTGTTTGCTTTCAGCCACTGCACGTTCTGCTGGCCACACTAGCCGTGCAGTCAGTGTGACACTTCTAGACGTTGGCCAATCATCGGGGCAACTCATCGGATATAAAGTCCGGTCGACGGAAGAGAGAGAGCTGTCCGTCCGTCTTATCGTCCGTTCGTCCGACAGAAGGAAGCTGATGAAGATCCGAGTGAATCCATTTTAGCCATTGTTGTTGTTGTCGATTGGACTTGAAGAAGAGATGCAGCGTTCCACTTCGATTGCAGTTATTTTCGACGCCTTAAGGAAGATGTCGTTCATCAAGAAGAAACCCGATGGAATGCAGTTATTATCACATGCTATTACCACTCTGTGCATATCTCTATATGTATCTGTATGCCAGAGTCTGCCTGTCTGTCTCTCTTCCTGTCTCTCTGTCCCTCTGTCCCTCCCTTTCTCTGTCTGTCTGTTTGTCTCTCGTTGTCTTTATCAGCTCTCTCCGCCCACCTCCACGTTTCCCTTTCCTCATAATCTCTATTTCCATCTTTCGCTGCATGTATCCATGCTATTGCCATCTTTATCTCAATTTCTACCTGCTTTTCTTTCTGTATGTCTCTTCAAGGTTACTAATATTATTATTACCCAACATTATAGACTCTTGTGTCCCTCTGTCTCTGTCTCTTTCCCTCTCTCTCTTTTTCCCTGTTTCTGTCTGTCTGTCTGTCTCTCTCTCTGTATGTCTGTCTGTCTGTCTGTCTGTCTCTCTCCCTATATCTCAACATGCTTTTATTTCTATCGTTTTGTCCCTGTCTGTATGTTATTAGTCTGTTCTTATCTTATAAGCTATAACTTTGTTTTGAAGTGCCATCGACTGATGCTTTTAGCTATAGTCACAGGCGCAATAGAAGTTATTAGTTATGTTTACACAGAGGCGACACAAGTCATCAGAATTCTGCACATGGCTTTTTGTGTAAGCGTTGTAGTAGTAGTTTCAGAATGAATAGGCTGTGCAATATCGAAGATTATCATCGTTGACCTCCTCCTTCTTCCAGTCTTGGGACTGGCACTGCCATCGAACGAACAGTCGCAATTGAAGGACCTTTAGAGACCTTCTTCACCGACCGACTGACTGACTGACTGACTGACTGACCTACCAATTGACCAATCCACTGACCATTCGACTGACCGACCTATGGACTGCATGTCGCCTGCGATCTGTCTGTCGCCTAATAATATGGAACGAACTTATTGCAAGACCGATAGTTGGCAATAGAGGGTCACGAGAGAGAAAAGCCATTGCTCAACCAATCCAATCTTATGTCTCTGTGAACGTCTTTCTCAATGTCCGTCTGTCTATCTGTATACGTCCTTCTCAATGTCCGTCTGTCTGTCTGTCTGCCTTACTTTCGGTATACGTTCGCGACTTTTGCATTCCAAGATACCCCCACAAAATAATCCTGAATATATATTTATATACATGTATATATATTGTATTCATTATATATTTGGCCCACCTAAATACAAGTATAATCGCATAAATATATATATATATATATATATGTTTGTGTGTGTGTGTGTGTGTGTTATGTGTATGAGACCATAGATATAAAAAATATTATGTGGCTGTGGATTATATTACTATTTTCGTATACCTAGAAATGTTTTATACACTCCTGTTTATAAAGTCCAGAGTATAAACATTTATAGACGTCGGTCTTTGTGGTATACATGTATAACAATAAACATGTTATAGATATGTTTATGCTTGTGGCACGTGTCTGTTGTCTATGAAACTCTATTGTCTTTAATGGTTCCGAGCACTGTAGACCATCAGAGATTCATCGTTTCTGCCATGAATCCCGATTTGCGGATGTTGATCCTGCGGCTACCGACGCCAACACCGCCGCAAGGCATGTCAGCAGCGACTCTTCGTATGCGCAGCAACGCCTTCGCCATCCATAACAATAGTTGTTAATGCCGTTCGGACTGGCGAGTGCTCCCGCGCCATTCTCGTTTTGGCGTTTCCTAAGCCGGGTATAGGTCGAGTGGCCACCGGAAGCATTATGTCGGCCACTTTGACCCTAGGAATCATCGGGATAGTTGAAGAAATGCGTCCGACGACGATTTGGAGTCTATAACACGGTAGAGAGGATGGTGCAGTAGATTGATGCTATGCCATTGATTTTCGCTAAGAACCGACCGTGCGAGTCTGTCAGCTTATCCATTGGCGCTAGATTGAACCTGTTATAATGGGCTTAATAGCCTACAGGCCAAGAACGGAATTCTGGTTTGATCTCATGTCGACAGAGAAGAGTAATAGATGTTGCAAAAATAAAAGTTCTACTTGTCATCGTTATTTGACAAAGATAAACGACAACGTTGCTTTTCCTGTGCACTTGATTATAATTATTATTAAACTGTGCTCTTCATATCGGAAATCTTCATAAATAATCATTAATTAAAACCACTAAGTTCTCGGTGTAATGACGTACCTCTGTCTGGGCAAAATGAAAACAAAAATAATAATGATAATGACAATAATAGTAATAATATCAACATATAATATAATAAATAATAGCAATAATAGTAAATAACATAAAGATAGAAATTATAAAAAAACCTAATGGCATCTATAGTGTTATTTTTATAATTTCTATCTTTATGACATCCATTATATTGGACCATATACCCGGTACTTAAAAACTTGGATAGATTTAGATCTATGTGACACATAAACATTCGGCTGAACAACCATAATGTAAAAATTAGGTGCCAACATTGTGCACACCGTGATTTACATGTATGCTTAAAACGTGCAACAATACCATGCGCTTACCTACCATCGTAATGCAACCTAATATTACACTGTAATAATTTAATAATTAATGCAATAATGAACCGCTACAACGCACCCAAATATGCCAGCATAATGCAACCAACTGTATCAACAATATTGACCATGGTACACCATTTTAACACACACGCATATCTGCTACCAGAATGCGCCCAAATGTTCCACCGTGATGAGCCCACATGTACCACCACAATGCACCATAATGCTCCTCTACAATGTAACCTAATGCGCAAAAATAGCGCGTACATCCAGCTCCTTCCGCATGTTCCCGGTTGTGCGTAGCACCGTTGCACAACGGCCGCGGTTTTACTAGCATTCCACAATCTGAAGACAAACTGTTTGAGGCCCGAGAGTATACCACGAAAACGCACCCGTGCAAGAAATTTCGGGTAAAATATCTTCGATCCGTCACGTCGACCAAAGCACTTCCGGTTTCGCTTGGGGACCGGAAGTCGGTTGCGTTCAGCGGTCAATAGGTGGCGTGACGGATGGAGACGAAGACTTTGTGTGGACGATTCGAGACCGCGACTGAGTTCGGAATGCATGTAGAGTTGGCGTGACACGTGACGGATTGCGGTTGGCTGCATGGAGTTTGGCGGAGGAAAGAGACGCGGAGTTTTCTTGCGACCACATCAGTCTGTACACAACAGATGATGATGATGCATTTACGAATGCACAATTGCACATGTGTATGTGCATGTAGACCAATGTATGTATGTATGTATGTATGTATGTATGTATGTATGTATGTATGTATGTATGTATGTATGTATGTATGTATGTATGTATGTATGTATGTATGTATGTATGTATGTATGTATGTATGTATGTATGTATGTATGTATGTATGTATGTATGTATGTATGTATGTATGTATGTATGTATGTATGTATGTATTAGGGTGACAACGAAATGCATGGCCAAAAAATAATTTTGACTAATCCAGTTTCCCACCCCCTCAAAATGTTTATTATGACAAGAAACTCATGTGTTACAAATTTTATTCCGATTGAAGAATGTTTAGAGGTAGCTGAGCGCGTTTGTAGTTTATAGTAGCACATCACACAATTTCTTTGAAATCGCGTATGGAATTAGCTGATATCTACAGAGAACAGGATGTGCTGTAACTCATTGTTCATACTGACCAAGAATAATAATGTTTCTTCAACTTTCTTGTAATTTTTTAACTTTACCAATTGTTGGTTGTTGTTATAATAAGACGGATAAACAGAAAAAAGGCTAAATTGTCTACATGTAGGGGAAGACGGGGTAATACCGGCCACGGGGTAAATTCGGCCAGGGTGATTTCAAGAGAACCAGAGGGCAAGGGAAGATTTCAATGCTACCATCTAGTTCACAATATCATATTACGTATGTTTATCGAGATAGTTTTGTTTTTACGTGAGTATAATTCGCTAAAAGCGAAAAAAACGAGTTCGAGTCAAATCGACTTCTCTATGCTGTCTCCGATAACAGCTAAAAAATGAAGGTATTCTTGTTCAAATTTCGGTTATTTGCTTTTTATTCTGCAAACCACAATATTTTTTGTCAATTTGGTTATCCAAATCGATTGTCCAAAATAGCGGCCCTTCTCGTTACGGCTATTATGGAGGGTGGATGGGTTGGGGGTAAATTCGGCCATGTGGACGGATTTACCCCGAGATGTTAGAAATGGTGCATAGTGCCAATGTTAATATAGTGACTTTATATTTTTCACCAATATACAGTTACTCAGTTTTAATTAAAAAATATAATTATATTGCGTCATTTGGTGCTCTAAATTATATGCCAAGAAATTCCCAGAAGAAAGGCAAGCATGCAACTGGACGAAAGAAGTCCAGGAAAGGCCAATCGTTATATAAAAAATATTTTAAAGATAATAATGAAAACTTTTGTGTTACTTCATATTAGCGCTTCAGTGATATCGCCTAATACATTTGTGCATTATTATCTCGTCCGGTTGGTTGTGAAAACCAATTTAGCTGTGCTGGCCGAATTTACCCGTGTGCCGGGGTAAATCCGGCCAAAAATTCACTTTAAAAATAAATTTTTTCCCAGCAAATATTTTTCTCAATCCCAAAAAGTAACCTTGCAGTATATTGTCCCTATCTTACTTTATTTAGTTGTAATTTTGTTTAATTTTAGCAGTCAACCATTTGCAATTTATTAAAAAAATTAGAAAAATGGCCGAAATTACCCCGTCTTCCCCTATGTATGTATGTCATTTCATACAACTTCCAGCACTACATACCTTCATGACGGTGCCTGTGTTTTGTTTGTACAAAAGCTTACGAGCTTGGTCTGTATATACCAAAATCATGGAATTAGTCGATGCCAAAGTGTTCAACACCAGATGGGACCTCCAGTGACATAACATCAAGATATAATTTAATAGATTTGGAGATTCATGTATACTATGCGAATTTGAAGCAGACCGGTATGAACAACGGTATAAAGGTGACAGCAACTGCACTGGTTTGGATCCGATGCAAAATGAGTTTATCGAGCTCATCCAGTTCAATGATATTCAGCCAAGACTGTTTGTACCACTATGAGCTCTTTCACCTGACACTGATTTTTAGAAGGAGTGGAAAGTCGGGAATATGTGCGTATCCATGCCCCTGGGGCCCATCCTAAAGCTAGATAGCCAAATGGAAGGCAAGGTCACATACAGTTTTAAAAGCTATTTATTGCACTCTCAATAAACGTAACCAAACGTGAGTTGTCAGCTTTCAAAAAGTTCAAAGCAGTTGTGAAGTTGTACATTAAGTGACTGTACAGTGTACACACATGCATGTGCCACACCTGATCCGCGCAACGACTCGAATCTTTCTTGAATATTCCGCATGAGTTTGACGCATGCAGACAAACAACAAAACTGTTGCCGATTCAGCAATCAATTGCTTCTGTAGTCATTTGTAGTTGAAATACTAAAGGGTCTCACTTTCTCTGATACAATGGTTCCTCTGGATTTGAAGGAAGTAATGGTCACACCCTTAAGTAAAGAAACCCATAAACAAACTACTTGACATGTTGCGCTGCATGGCACTGTTACTATACAAATGCAGCGATGGTTGTCAGAACATACTTAACAGTTTCTTGTGGCAATTAAAATATCACAGGAGTTCTTGGTCCTTAAGACCTTCAGTCCTTCACCCTGGCACTTGAGAAAGCATTTCTGAGTATGCTAGTGCTCCAATATGAGCAGAGAGTCTGATGGTGGTCAACAATGTCGTTGATTCATTCAATGGTGTCCTTGGTCACTATGAAAACAGAATCAATTTCTGTAACAAGTGGCTGAGAGGCACTGCAGGACATTTCTAGTTACTAAGGGGTCTCCTGTTGCTCACCAGTAGTGCTGTGCTCAATTGCTCATCACTAACTTAGCAATAGTGAATACCCTTCATAGTAACGTATCTTACCCATTGAAACAGCATGGAAATTGACATTGTTCAATGCTAAAAACTTCAACCACGTTCAGCTACCAGTAAATTTTATTATAATGCTTCCAAATTTTGTGAGCCTTATTATTTTAACATTTTAAACATATTTGGGGGTGGGAACATACAAATTACAGACTTTTATTTTGAGTGCCACCCTAGTATGTATGTATGTATGTATGTATGTATGTATGTATGTATGTATGTATGTATGTATGTATGTATGTATGTATGTATGTATGTATGTATGTATGTATGTATGTATGTATGTATGTATGTATGTATGTATGTATGTATGTATGTATGTATGTATGTATGTATGTATGTATGTATGTATGTATGTATGTATGTATGTATGTATGCATGCATGCATGCATGCATGCATGTATGTATGTATGTATGTATGTATGTATGTATGTATGTATTTATGTATGTATGTATGTATGTATGTATGTTTGTATGTATGTATGTATGTATGTATGTATGTTTGTATGTATGTATGTATGTATGTATGTATGTATGTATGTATGTATGTATGTATGTATGTATGTATGTATGTATGCATGTATGTATGTATATATGTATGTATGTAAGTGTGTATGTAAGTGTGCACATGTATGTGCATGTAAATGTGATTATACGTAATTAACAGCAAATGCTATACGACCGTATGCATTGTTAATTATTCAAGAAGTTCTAATGGCTATGTGTTGTCACGAAAAACACGCAAGTCAACTGTAGTAGACAGCCACTTAATTGACGTATGTCGCGAATTGTTACAACAGCTTTTAACGGAGAGCTTAGCCACTCTGACGTTAAATAGGCAGTTCTTCCTATTTAACTGAGACTTTATCTGCCTAAATAAACGTTCTCGTCGACATCGAGCTCGGGTAATTTTAACTAGACGTGGTCCTACATGCATAATAAGCTTTTCCCATCACCAAATGGCCGACTAAATGAACCCTAGAGATCAAAACAAAGAAACTCAACTATAACAAACACTCCTATAAAAAGACATATAATAAGAACACTAAGAAATATACAATACCAAAGCTCTGGCCACATTTTCGAGAAGAAGCTTAAAAAGTGGGCCATTGCGCACGAATGAACAAAGTGGTTTGACAAGATTTAATGCTGGGTTACATTGAGATGTTGGTTCAAATGGAGTCCGAAAAGGACCTAGGCCACGCTAACAAGGGTCACTGTAACCATACCTATAAAAAAATTAAGCATTTCGAACAACGTATACGGCCTACATGTAGGCCTGTCATAAGGATATACAAAATTGTATATGTCATATAGGGTCTATAATGTTTATATCTTGTCAACAATACCAGCCACTTCTTTACTCATTTCAAACAAAAACATCTAAGCACACATCAGAGGCACACCTGACCATAACCATAACCATATTTTTCTATTGACGCCAACGAAACAAAGCCGTATTCACACGTATTACATACACACACGTGCGCATACATGTGAGCATGTATCCTTGTATAATACACGTCTACGATGAGTGCATACTGTTTACCCAATTTATATATATATATATAATATACATATGTATGTGTATATATATAATATTATATATAATGCTTAAGTTTTTGCACAACAGGAAATTTACACAGCGTCTCCAAAGTGCCTGTGTCAAGATACATGATATGGCGCCGACACTGCAGCGCATCTCAAAACGCGTTGTTGTTGATGGTCCAGCAACAGAGGAAAATTAATGGACGTCGTCAGAGAGGAAGTGAGACAGGATGGAAGCGTTGTGGTGGCCGAGAGTCGAAGGTTCGATTTCTGTCGTTGTTCGACAACAAAGACGAGAGAAGCGAGACTGTTTGCCGCGAATCATCGTCTGCTTTTTGCTTCGACATCCGATCACTAGATGGCCACCGCCGCCTGAAGCTCTTTGTCACTTCTGCATAGAGACATGGCGGCTGATTGGTAGAACGCTTGACGCGTGGTGCAGAGGGTAAGGGTTTGAGTCTTCTCTTTCACCCTGAAGCAATGCTATTTAACCGAATAGGTGATTTATGACTACTCGGCCGAATACTAATAAGTGGACCAACTATTCGGTCTAGTACGAAAACGAATAGTGTATGAAATAGGTCTACCGTCATCAGTCAGTCACTGTACAGTGTACACAATTGACGCAAAGAATGAAACTAAATCTCTTTGGAATACGCTGTCTCCTTCCTTGTTCGATCTCAACTGGTGATCAATTGGTAAACCCTCCTCCTCATTTCCTTGTCTCAAAACCTATTTCTTCTCTCGTGACCTTGTAATAATAATAATAATAATAATAATAATAATAATAATAATAATAATAATAATAATTTTTACACTTTTAGCCTGAGGGATCTTTACTACCTCGGGCGCAAAAAATAAAATAATAATAATAATATATATATATTATACATATGTATGTATATATATATATAATATTATATATAATGCTTAAGTTTTGCACAACAGGAAATTTACACAGCGTCTCCAAAGTGCCTGTGTCAAGATACATGATATGGCGCTTGCATTCGAGACCATGGGACCGAATAATAGTGAAGGCCATGTCTTTCTATCTGACCTAGGACAAAAGCTCAGTATGGTTACGGGGGACCCACGAGAAACCTCCTTCCTGTACCAACGTATCTCTTTAACGATACAACGTTTTAACGCGATCGCATTTCGAGGCACATTCGAGGATCAAGATAACGAAGAGTAGGGTCATTCTGGACTGGTTTTTATACTGTAGTTAGCAATAAGTCCCTGAGGGATCATAAATACCTCGGGGCAAAAAAATAATAATAATAACAGGAGAAATAATAATTTAAAAAATACTACTACTACTACTACTACTACTACTACTACTACTACTACTACTACTACTACTACTACTACTACTACTATTACTACTACTACTACTACTACTACTAATAATAATAATAATAATATAGGCCTATCTAATCATTCTTACTTATTCAACTGAGTCACCTCCTCTTTTTTCGTATTCTTTCAACTCCTCGCTTTCTTCTTCCTCTAAAACAATTTTTTTGCTATACAAAAAAATCCCGTCTGTATCTAGAAAATAATCAACCTCGCTTCCAACGCTCTGTAGGCTACGTACCGCATGTTGGACATGATAGCTAACGCCTTCAGACCTGCTCCTCTGCATAACAATAATAAATAATTCAAAACAAAAGACATCGACATAATTTCACCAACGTTCCATTTGATTCGCTGAACGAAAATCGGCAAGGCGGTAAGAACATTATTCTAGCGATCCTACCCCTTAGAAAACGTCACAGCACCTGACTTACGCAGTAGAAACCATTACCGGAAACGGAATGTTTTATTGGGCACGGATGGATGAAATTGCCAGATGCCACCAATGATGCCTTCAACATTGCTACGATCGAGCGCGCTGTGCCAGATGAGTTCTCCCTGAGGCTGAAATAATATTTATACGGTTCGTCGGTTTCCGCCTTAACGATAATCACCGTCATTAACGATAATTACCGTCATTAACGATGATTACCGTCATTAGCGTGATCGTTATCGGTGTCGGTAATACCATTCTTCGCTATATTTTGCAGTTGAGATAGTCGGAACCATTTCTTTGTGAAAGTCAATTTCGTTGTTGTCGTCATCATCATCATGATCAAGGTAACGCCATCATCGTCGTAGTCGTCGTCACCGTCAGCTGTGAATTCTACTAAGGGGAAAACCAGACAGGAGACGGAAAATATCTGCAAGGCAATGCATGATTGTGATGATCATAACGACATCAAATGACAAATCCATCTTCCCTCTTTCCTCCTACTCCTCCTTCTCCTCTTCCTTCTGTTTCTTCTCACCACTGATCTCCTTAGCCTCCTCCTCCTCATCTTCCAACTTCGCCTTCTCCAACTCTATCCCCTCCCTCTCTTAACTTGATATTTATCTGCTTTTCATTCTCCTCCATTATTCCTTTCTTCTTTTCGCCTTTCCTTTTCTCCTGTTCTCCTCCTCACCTTATCCTCTTCACAACTTCCCCTTCTCGTCTTTTTCAGAAGCATAATATTTAGAACTGCATCCACCACCCACAATCCACAGCCACATCAATCCCTCCCTCCCTTCTATATATGCATGTATGTTATCTTCCATCTATCCATCCATCCATCCATCCATCCATCCACAGCCCCATCCATCCATCTAACCACCCACCCACCCACCCATCCATCCCTCAACCTTCTTCTGCCGTGGCATGCATCCGTCCTGCCTCCAGCCATCACCAATCTCTCTTGCAAGCAGCAAACGACGCCACTACGGCCACCTGGTGACGGATATAAAACTCGTCGCAGAGCAGCAGAGCAGCGCTCGTCGTTGAAAAGCGGCTGAGAGTCTGAACTCGGATCGGATAATGGCTGCTGCTGGAGGAGAATACGATGGACGACGGATGGATTAGACTGATGAGGTCATCATCTGCTGACTGAAAAGATACAAGTACGTACTTTAATGATAATTATAAAGATGACGGTGATGATGATGATGAAGATGGTGATGATGATGGTGATGATGATGATTATGATGATGTTGTTGGTAGTAGTAGTAGTAGTAGTAGTAGTAGTAGCAGCAGCAGCAGCAGTAGTAGCAGTAGTAGTAATAACAATAATAATAACATAATAGAAATGGCAATTTTATTAGGGTCACGAAGATGTCAAGTTATTGGTTTGGGGTTTTTAAAAATTACTTATGTCAGCTTACTGATAGTTGTAGTCATTTTTTGGATTCTATATTATACTCGCCTGTATACTATCTAAATACTCATTTGTGTACGATGAATTCATTGATTACAAGAATTCATATAGCGCCTCTTCAAAAGACCCTGTCATAAGAGCTCTCAGCCTAGCCACAGTTAAATAATGTATTGTAGGTTTTAAATAATAATTCATACAAATTATAGTTTGCACATTCGAAATAATCGTTTGAAAGTTCAAGTATAATAAGATAATGGTATTATTGCCTTTGGGCTTGATATACAATCGTCTGCTGACTCTAAATAACCGTTTATAAATAATCGTTTATACATATCCTTTTCTAAATAATGGTATTATTGCCTTTGGACTTGATATACAATCGTCTGCTGAGGCATTGCAGTTGTAATCGTTTAGACACTACAGAATTAATAGTCGTTTATAAATACTCGTTTATAAATACTCGTTTCTAAATATCCGTTTCTAAATAATCGTTCATAAATATACTCGTTTATAAGTAATCGTTCATAAACAATCGTTTGTCGTTTATTGCGGTCGGAAATGGGATGAAAGCTTGGCGCCCATTCAAGGTGGAATCAAACTGCACGATGTCCACTAAAAGGGCGACCAAACTGCAGGGTACCCATTCAAGCCCAGGGCTCCCCCATTCAAGCGTATTCCTCGATTCAATATAAACCTTCTACGACATCGTTCGTACTGGTCAAGACTTTCAGTTTATGGCAGTTTTATTAGAAGGCTGCATTTAAGAGCCACCACCACGTATACGAGACGTTTCGTGAGTTTAGGAGCCATCATTTCCTGTTGGTCGTTGTAATGCCAGTGACATCTAATGGTCAGTGGACGTGTGTGTATGTGTGTACGTGTGTGTATGTGTGTGTGTGTTTGTGTATGTGTGTGTGTGTATGTGTGTGTGTTTGTGTGTGTGTGTGTGTTTGCGACGACTGCGGATCATAAATATGGCAATCAACGAGATGAAAGAAGTCACAGAAATTAGAGTCACTGCTTGGATAAAGGTTCTGGCTTGGCGTGCTGTCAAAATGCACGTAGGCTATTATGTGCACAATCGTGATGTATTATATGTTTTGTGTGTATCTATATGTACACTTTGTACAGCGATTTACGTGTGTATGTATGTATGTATGTATGTATGTATGTATGTATGTATGTATGTATGTATGTATGTATGTATGTATGTATGTATGTATGTATGTATGTATGTATGTATGTATGTATGTATGTATGTATGTATGTATGTATGTATGTATGTATGTATGTATGTATGTATGTATGTATGTATGTATGTATGTATGTATGTATGTATGTATGTATGTATGTATGTATGTATGTATGTATGTATGTATGTATGTATGTATGTATGTATGTATGTATGTATGTATGTATGTATGTATTAGGGTGACACTTAAAAAAATTTTTTTGTGAATTTCACAGGTCTCACCCTTTTCAATGGTTATGTACCATGCAATAACAATGCATGATTTTTAAAAAATTTATTCATTAATGTTTCGTGGTGGTCCAACGCATCAGAAGTTTGACTTGATGGTCACTGTTTAACACAATGCAAATACACACGTATCTCGAAAGTTGTATTTGATACAAGTGTCAGAATGATTTAGGCATCTCTTCGATGCCAAGGGTCAGAGATCCCTATATGCAGAGAAGTACGGGGGAGATGAACTAGCTCACTTACTTACTCATGCTGAAGGCCTAACTAGAAATGATAACTCGAGATTGTGTTTTCATATAAAATATTATTATTATTTCAGCACAGTCTGTTCTGAATAGGATATCAATTTCAGACAGCTATCATTCACAGGCATAAGTCTGCGTCTTAACTTGTAACAAGATATAGGCCTACAATCTTAGTTCAGCCTAAATGACACCGTTCTTATCTTAAAACCCCAGAATAGCTTATCCTACTTAAGTGCTTGTTAGACAGCTACAGAGGGCTGAGACTAAGGGATGAATCGATATGGATCCTGCATTCTAACTGCAACTGTTTTATTCCTAACTATTAAGCTCTTAACATGTACAGTGTTGTGCACCCAACTTAACCTAACCCAACCCAACTCAACTTAACCCAACTCTCCTGTATCCAGGCTGGAAGCCACCCGCACAGAATTCTTCCTTACATTGGATTATATACCATAGCTGTTTCTATAACGTCTAGTTGACGTCCAATGATATTCTGCCTGTCTGCGCGATTGGTGCCCCTGGCACGGCTTCCCTAGAAGTGGAGCCAATAATGTGAGGCGATGTGTGTGCGTGCCTCGCCATGATTGACGGAATGTATTCATATAATTATGTCCTATGTCCTGTGCTCAAGTCATGTATCCTTATCTATATCTATCTCTGTATATGACTATGAATTGTCTTCAGTACACAAGTACTGTTTATCAAGTCCATTTATGGCTGTTTGTTTTTTTGAGTCTGGCCATTCCTTCCTGTATTTTATAACCCCATGCACTATACTTGGTTCTTCTTGGTTTGTAAGTACTTCAAGGAATGAATGGATCAGTGCTGCATCATTTCCGAGCTTTAAGCTGAGATAAGTTCACAGCTCGGCGACGACCAAGAGAACGCTGTCGTTTATCTCCCTATGTGCTTGGGTGTAGTTGTAGGAAATTTACAAGAATATCTAGTGCGGACTAGTGCAATGAAGAGTGTCTTAGTGTTTATAGCTACAAAAATCAGCTCTTGCAGTGGTATAGTGGCTTCACATATACTTTGAGATGTCGAAGAGGTTCGTCGTATCCCGGACAAAATTCCACAATTGCCATCACGCTGCCGTCGCAAACAGCCGAATCAAACAGCACCATGCCAACCAACATTTCACTCAGGTACCTCAAACTGTTTGAAAGGACGTGTATTTCTGCTGTAACGGCGGTCAAACTTATTGCCTTGTAAGCAATGAGCTGCTTCAACAGTTGCAAGTCATTCCAGAGAGCTGACGTTGGATATTGGCATGTGTATATACCAATGCCTTGAGATCCACCTGAAGAACAAATACATTGTGCTCACGGAGGCTGCAGCTCAAATGCAGTCAGATGCCAGAGAGATGGAAGAGGTAGATTGCAAAGTATCAATTTCCCTATCCAAATCTCTCAAACAGTGTTTTCGTAGGTCTGTGAGAGTATGTCATCAGAGATTCGAAGACTATCCCCACTATCACCAAGCTGAGGATATCTACCGTATACGAGACTTGTGTTCCAACAGAACACAATTCGTCTGTTTAGAGTGCAATGGTTCTAACTCCAATGCTTATAGCCATGGAGTTAGCACCATTGCACTCTAAACAGACGACATGCTCTTGATTGAAGACCAGCATTGCTGTAGAGGATAGAAGTTGACAATGTGTGAAAAGATATCTAGATCGTTTGCGGCCAGCTATATTCCACTCTTTAAAGCAAGTTATAACGGCTGAAGCTTGTGCCTCACCCCTTCCATTAGGCAGTAAAAGAACCCTAAATTTTCATTGTTTCTTTATCTGATGCCAGCACAGCAGGGCAACGTTCCTTCGAGGTAAAAGCCTTCAACAACCTATCATCCCAATGAACTTTACGCTGAACTTCAAGACCTAATGACGCATGGATTTATTCGACAATAGCCTTATGATAATGGAGCCGAGAATGTCTGATGGAATTCGAACAGATAATAATTTCGGCAGGATCACGGCCCAGTGATTGTCCTTTGGCTGCTGGGATGTGTGCCACATGTAGGCCTATGTCACTAACTTTTTCACGGTCAAGTGCTGCAGTAACACATGTAGGCCTATTGTATTCCAAATGACATTAGACCTCCTCAACTTCTTTTCAGCAGGCGCAAAAGTCGATTTAAAATAACTAACTCCCCGCGACTTTCTTGTATAATTTTCAAATTGACTTATTGGTTTTTAATTAAATAATAGCTGTATCATATGCATGTCATTCATGATACCAGAGGACCTTGAAATAAGCACTAGAAATGTAATTGGTAGAGCATAAAAATATTTAGCACATTTCATATTCAACGTTGTTTATCATTTCATACTCAACGTTGTTTGTAGGCATATCTATTGAAAGTTCAAGGTCCTTGGACCACCTCTAAACGCTTTCGTATTTCCCTAAGAATTTTCACCTGTGGTACTGATGTTATAGAGAACACTTTTGAGGGGTGAGACTTTAAAAATTCTAAAATTTATTTTTGCCTGTGGTTGACATTGTCACCCTAGTATGTATGTATGTATGTATGTATGTATGTATGTATGTATGTATGTATGTATGTATGTTTGTATGTATGTATGTATGTATGTATGTATGTATGTATGTATGTATGTATGTATGTATGTATGTATGTATGTATGTATGTAATGTATGTATGTATGTATGTATGTATGTATGTATGTATGTATGTATGTATGTATGTATGTATGTATGTATGTATGTATGTATGTATGTATGTATGTATGTATGTATGTATGTATGTATGTATGTATGTATGTATGTATGTATGTATGTATGTATGTATGTATGTATGTATGTATGTATGTATGTATGTATGTATGTATGTATGTATGTATGTATGTATGTATGTATGTATGTATGTATGTATGTATGTATGTATGTATGTATGTATGTATGTATGTATGTATGTATGTAATGTATGTATGTATGTATGTATGTATGTATGTATGTATGTATGTATGTATGTATGTATGTATGTATGTATGTATGTATGTATGTATGTATGTATGTATGTATGTAAGTATGTATGTATGTATGTATGTATGTATGTATGTATGTATGTATGTATGTATAACATAACATAACATAACATAACATAGGCTTTTATTGCTCCCAAGAACAAAACAAACATAACATGAAACAATTTCAGATCAGTTCTCAGTTGGGCTACAAACGGAGGACCTAAAGGGACCAAAGTCCCGCTAGCAGGGCCACCTATGCACCAGTATAACAATAAATGGAAGTTGGTAACATAAGCAGCGGGAGCCATCTAAGTTCAAAATAAAATAATACTTATATTAGCATTGTCTAGTGTGAGGATATTTTAGATAAACAAACAAAAATAGTTATACAATTGAAGTTAGTAGGTGTGCACGCAAAAGTTTTTTAAAGAGGAGAAGATTAGACGCACCATGTATATCGGTAGGAAGATTGTTCCAAACAGTTGGACCAGCTACCTTAATTGAGAACTTGCGAGTGTTGGTGTGAGCAAATGTCGGTCTATAAATGGAGGCTGTTCTAGTGCTGTAAGAGTGAAAGGTCGAACCGGTGTTGAAAAAGTTGGCAAAAGTTTGAGGTAATAGGCCATGCTTATAGCGAAACATAAATTCACCAGTTTGATATATTCTTATTTGATCTAGTTTTAGAATGCCGTTGAAGGAAAAAGTTGGGCAGTATGAGACTTGTAAGAAGATTTAGTAATTATTCTAATGGCCCTCTTTTGCAAAATAATCAAACGTGTAAGTATGTATGTATGTATGTATGTATGTATGTATGTACAGGGTGGGCCAATAGAAATGCAACAACTTTGACGCCTTATAACTTGAACAATTTTTATCTGAGCGTCTTGTCCTATATATCAGATTGAACATAATTATCCATTTTATCAATCTGCAAAATATCTAAGAGATACTATTACGACTTTTTGAGATAATGCTATTAATGTTCGATGTCCCTTTTTTGCCATGAAACTGCAAGAAAAAACCAAAAGTCTTAAACTTAATATGTCAATGACTCAATTCTAAACAATCACTAGTTCTAACAATTAATATCAATTCATATCTTGAGTGAATTTATCATAAGTCAAACAAATATTCAATATGTCCACCACGTGCTATAATGACAGCATGGACACGAGACGACCATTGATCGATGGCTGAGTCCACCAGTCTTCGGGTTATTTCAACCCAGCAGTAAACAATCAATTTTTTCAAATGTTCAACGTCACGTATAGCCTATCGGTTCACGATAGACCAGTTGCTAAAGACAACCCCATATCGAATAGTCAACCGGGTTTAAATCCGGATTGTTCCGTGGCCAGTTCTCCGGTTCAATAAACTCTGGTACGTTAGCGTTCAGATAGGCAACCGTATGACGTGAACGATGCGCCGGCGGGAGAACGTTTGCGACCACAGTTGCGGCTGTTAGACGTTCCCGTGGCATCAAATTGTTTAATGAATCGATGTAGAGCATATTCATTCCATTTTTTAGAAGGGAATTCTATCAACATCTGGTGTGCTTTGTATTCGTTTTCTACTCTTAAGATTCTGATTAAAATTCTATACTCTTCCGTGAGCGGCGCCATGATATTCATTATTTACATTCAAAATTGAGAGGTGTGCGTCGCACCAATATTTTTATTTAAACGGTGCCGTATATCAGCGCAAGATTTTACACAGTAGTAGAATGGATAATTATCTTCAATTTAGTATATTGATTACGATGTTCGAATAAAAATTGTTCAAGTTATAAGGCGTCAAAGTTGTTGCATTCCTATTGGCCCACCCTGTATGTATGTATGTATGTATGTATGTATGTATGTATGTATGTATGTATGTATGTATGTATGTATGTATGTATGTATGTATGTATGTATGTATGTAATGTATGTATGTATGTATGTATGTATGTATGTATGTATGTATGTATGTATGTATGTATGTATGTATGTATGTATGTATGTATGTATGTATGTATGTATGTATGTATGTATGTATGTATGTATGTATGTATGTATGTATGTATGTATGTATGTATGTATGTATGTATGTATGTATGTATGTATGTATGTATGTATGTATGTATGTATGTATGTATGTATGTATGTATGTATGTATGTATGTATGTATGTATGTATGTATGTATGTATGTATGTATGCATGCATGCATGCATGCATGTATGTATGTATGTATGTAATGTATGTATGTATGTATGTATGTATGTATGTATGTATGTATGTATGTATGTATGTATGTATGTATGTATGTATGTATGTATGTATGTATGTATGTATGTATGTATGTATGTATGTATGTATGTATAACATAACATAACATAACATAACATAGGCTTTTATTGCTCCCAAGAACAAAACAAACATAACATGAAACAATTTCAGATCAGTTCTCAGTTGGGCTACAAACGGAGGACCTAAAGGGACCAAAGTCCCGCTAGCAGGGCCACCTATGCACCAGTATAACAATAAATGGAAGTTGGTAACATAAGCAGCGGGAGCCATCTAAGTTCAAAATAAAATAATACTTATATTAGCATTGTCTAGTGTGAGGATATTTTAGATAAACAAACAAAAATAGTTATACAATTGAAGTTAGTAGGTGTGCACGCAAAAGTTTTTTAAAGAGGAGAAGATTAGACGCACCATGTATATCGGTAGGAAGATTGTTCCAAACAGTTGGACCAGCTACCTTAATTGAGAACTTGCGAGTGTTGGTGTGAGCAAATGTCGGTCTATAATTGGAGGCTGTTCTAGTGCTGTAAGAGTGAAAGGTCGAACCGGTGTTGAAAAAGTTGGCAAAAGTTTGAGGTAATAGGCCATGCTTATAGCGAAACATAAATTCACCAGTTTGATATATTCTTATTTGATCTAGTTTTAGAATGCCGTTGAAGGAAAAAGTTGGGCAGTATGAGACTTGTAAGAAGATTTAGTAATTATTCTAATGGCCCTCTTTTGCAAAATAATCAAACGTGTAAGTATGTATGTATGTATGTATGTATGTATGTATGTATGTATGTATGTATGTATGTATGTATGTATGTATGTATGTATGTATGTATGTATGTATGTATGTATGTATGTATGTATGTATGTATGTATGTATGTATGTATGTATGTATGTATGTATGTATGTATGTAATGTATGTATGTATGTATGTATGTATGTATGTATGTATGTATGTATGTATGTATGTATGTATGTATGTATGTATGTATGTATGTATGTATGTATGTATGTATGTATGTATGTATGTATGTATGTATGTATGTATGTATGTATGTATGTATGTATGTATGTATGTATGTATGTATGTATGTATGTATGTATGTATGTATGTATGTATGTATGTATGTATGTATGTATGTATGTATGTATGCATGCATGCATGCATGTATGCATGCATGCATGCATGCCTGCATGTGTACTCCGTATCCATATAGCCTACAGTAGGCTACGTATATTATATAATATTATATATGCCAAACCATGCATAAATCTGTATGTATCTATTCATATCTTATGTATGAATATGAATATACAAACGTATCTACAAGTACAGCGTTCAAGAGTCGGCGGTGGACCACAGAGCATCAATGGCTAGAGACGCATTTCAAACCGTTCTCCGTAAAGCAACCGTCAGTCGCAAGAGATAAGTAATGGCGCTATAAAACTCGTTTCATTTAGCGGCGTTCCATCGGCCGTGGACGATAATAGGGCTGGTGAGTTATTGCCGCCGGCAGTGGGTTCTATTGCACACTGGCGCTGGCGGCGACCAATGTGATCAACGCTTTTCACAGATAATGAAACGTTGAATCGAGTCGGTTCGTTGAAATTATTTACGAGTCGCACGACGACGACGACGACGTCACCATGCATGCCGCGACGTCGGTCTCCCCTGCAGAGAGCGCCTCGTGCGGCGAGTAATGAAAACGTGGGACGAGCGCATCCACCGTGTTTATAACACACCCTAAAGCGATCTGAAGGGAACGGGCTTAGAGCGCTTCTATGTCGCCATTGGGATTGGGTAATGCGACGAGTGTCCGTTGGAGAACCTTGTGGTATGTATCATAACGAGTTGAAGTACCGTTGTAAAAAAGACTTATTTAAGCTTTGTGTGTATGTATGTATGTATGGGTCCTGCTCACAATGAAACGCAGCCTTTGAACGAATGTATTAAAATGAGTATTAATAATATTATGCGATTGCATATGAATAGATGAATATAAATTATGTTTGTGTGATTTTTTATTATTATTATCTTTATGCACATGCATGGATATTATGTCCAGATCGAATTTTGGAATAAGGCCTCCGAGCCAAGCTAGATGCCCATTGCCCATAGACATAAACAATTGAATAATGCATTATTGCATCTTTTTTTAATGGTAAAAAAAGTATTATACATGTATGTATATATATATATATATATATTATAAGCACCGTCACTGAGTTTTCGTAGAAGAGGTTACATATAAGGGAGCACCTATAGATTCTAGAATAATAATAATAATTATATTAATTATTATTATTCTCCAAACTTATTATGCGCTATGTGAATGTTGTAGGTTTACAAAGTGGAATGACAATCAATGAGCCGCCTCCAAATTTTAGCATTCTATCTGTCTTGATATAATATAAAAGAATAACATGGGCGAGAGCAATTAGGAGCAAATTTCCTTTGGAAAATATAGGTCTACACCAATTTTTGCTAAGATTCTTTGGTTTCTAACAATTAAATTTCTTCGCACTAAAACTGCACTTATGATGCCAATAATATACAGAGTGAAACGGAAAAGTTTACATTTTGGAATGCGCTATGAAAAATATGCTCACAAATTGGAATGCGCTATGAAAAATATGCTCACAAAATCATGTTCTTAATTTCCACAGCTTTGCATTAGGCCTATTAACTTTTCCTAATAATATTGCCTGGATCATGTATTTTGCTCGTCCTGCCGGAGTAGGCATGCGGATCATGGGCCCCGCAAATAGGAGCAAGAGGGGCACTTCTCCAACCCCTGGAAATTTACGCCCATTTAAAAACTACTAGCCTACTCTTTGTCTTTGGTCTTTAAAAAAATTTGCACTAAAGTAGGTCTATAAGCTTACAGTATACACTAGGCCTACACTAATGATACTTTAAGAAAAACCGAGAATTTTACATTTTAAAACTTCTATGACTGAAACACGCTTGTTCTTAATTTCCTACTTCGCGCTTCTTAAACTCTTGCCAAAAAATTAAATCGTGACCATCGTGTTTTCCCCTTCCGCAAAATTACCTGCGGTCGCCCATGAAAAATACGTTCTGATTTGGAAAACCTAGTAAAATTTTTATCGTTTCGCAGAAGAACTGCTGGCCTCTATGATGTAGCAGTCGTTTTACGACTTTGTATACATGCTCATTGCTCATCAAACTAGAAGTAAATTCATTGATTCGTTCATTTTATGGTCTTGTATAGCGTCCCCTTCAAGAAATCCTTTCCGGAGCGTTCCCAGCCCAGCCACGGTAAAAGAAATTTTAAAGATCTTACGAAGCAAAGTTCGATTGGTCAGATGTAATAAACGCAGCTTTGAAGTGAGGCAATTGCCCTCCTTCTTTATCCGTGATATTGACTGGCAATAAAAAACGCACGTGCATTGACGGACTTCTATTATAGGCCTACCGATGTCACGTGTAAACACGCACTAATACTTTCGAAATGACGATGTATATAACCACCACGACTTAATGTTCCCGTTAATAAGCTTAACTGCAGCTGACGTGCGACGACATGTTTGTCGGCGTTTTGCCATTGACTTGCTTCGTCCATTGTGAACGAATGGTCTATACATGTAGGAGAGTTTTAATGATGATTAATTGTATGATGCAATTCTTAGGGTTTAGCGGGAGAAAACGACGGTGTTGCTATGGGCAGTGGGGCTGCAGTTGTGCGTGACCATTGGATGGCAAAAAATGATGTCATTGCAATGTGGCAGGGAATGGAAATTAATTGTTAGATCAAGTGATTAGTTGTATGATTATTGCTACGCCACATTGGACATTACGATTCATCTCGCTCTCTCTATCTCTCTGTGGAACTTACAATGTCATGTAAATATTAATTAAGAGAGTAATAGAACAAATTGAAAATTACCAATTTTCGTAAAGTTCTCATCATTATTAATTAAATTCACCTGCTTGTTATAAGTCGCTCAAATCCTATTTTTTTCGCTGTGGCTGGACTGGGAGCGCCTCTGAGTAGATTTCTTGAAGAGGCACTACATAAATTCTCCAAAATGAAAGAATGAATGAACTACGTCAGAGCTAGACTGATCTTCATTTGTACTCTAAGTAACCAATGCATCCTGCTATTACTATGCGTCTCGGTGTCTCTGTGTGCCCTGCATCGTATCCATGCATCCATAGCTTAACATCTTAGATGACAATCAGTCTTCTGAAGTGAGACGACGGCAGCTGTTATTGCATCCGAACCTTCCTTTTCCCATTCCTCAACCAACCTACAAACATTAATCTTCACCAGATCCTTGTCCAAACTGCCAGACTCCGAAATGGATGCATACGCATACAAACTGTATAATTATAGTTGAGGCTATACAGTACAGCTTGTAAGGCTTGTCCGATACAACTCTTTCCAAAGATTGCTGCAGCTCATGCGATGATCACATGTGTTACTATGACTGTAAGAATAATCGTAATAGATCAGAGAAGAGATTCCAAAAACGCTCTATAAATCACCATTTGCGACTGCAATTCATGTAAGTTAGTTTGAATTCAGTTTCTACGTTGTTGTATAAGCTTATTGTCGGCAACCCACTCAGCGTGCTTTTGAGTCAGATAGGTCTATCCGCTAAGTTCGAAAGTAATGCAAATTAGAACATCATAATAATTATTACAATATGATAATGTAGATTGTAGACCAATGCCTGATGCATTACGCTGGCAGATGTTGCAAATCGGAAATATTCGCAGAGCTATGTTGAACATAACGCATCGCTCGTGAACAAACTGACGCCCTTAGCTTAGAGCTTCAAGTGGCGCTTGAAAAGCGATTAGCAATTACGGTGAAGGGGTTAACTAAAGATAATGGTCAACAACTTGTGGAGGGTCTATAGGGTAATGGTGAACACTCTCACACATTGAGAGCGCACGGATGCGGGATCGCTTCCCGCTAAGCTCCAAAAGATTCACTCAACCCTCTATTCGGCTGGTGACGTTGGTAAATTAAGCAGGGCGTAATGAGCGCCTTGCCTGGGTGCCGTCAGTGAAATTCGACTCCTGTAATAGCTTGTGATCATCCGCACATTATTTTGAATTTTAAACGTTCTGCGTTGTGTAGATTTGAAATCAAACTAAGACTATTGTTATTATGTAATTAATTTTATCACAGGGGCAAGCGCAGTTAACAACCATTAAAAATAAATGATTTAATGTAAACGTTGTTTAAATGTTCAATTAGGTCAATGTGATTACAAAAGCAAATTCGCCATCAAGTCCAGTAATTCGTAACGAAAGAAACGGATCAATCGGACGATAATTTTATCGATCTATCGGAATTGCATTTACCGCATCGCGTGTCAACTATTGTTTGAAGTGGCAGATAGTCGATGATTTCGCACAAAGCAATGACTATTCTGCACTAAGTTGAACTGGAATATTTCAATCTGTAGCTGAATTGGAAATGACTCACATGTAGAATTATTAGCCTACAGTTCGTGTTTTCCTTCCAGATCCTACTGCCTTTCTGATCTCATTGACTTCCAAGTCTCACTGCCTTACAGATCACATGCACTGCCTCCCGGATCGCGTGCATTTAAGAGCATTGTTTATTGACACTGCAAATTTAATGTAGGCCAAACGCAAAACTTTGCATTCTGACGTGAGATATCCTGTTCTGGCTCCCTGTCCCGCAGTGAATTTTTCATCGGCTATCTGAATTGGTGTGGTGTTGTCTTGCACGTGTGGCACCGGCGTGTTTTGCAGGAGTTCTGCCGATCCATCCTGCGCTCTCCGCCGCGCATCTAGGCAGGGGTTGGCCCCGTTGTTCGCCGCTCTCTGGACTTCTATCTACCGCCGTCCTTTCCCCGTCCCTAACAGGCACTTCCTAAAACTCGGAATGGGTCTCCTGTGGCTCTTCACTTGGTGCAAATCGCCATCAGTGTGACAATGGCCTTCTGCATCAAGCAGTAATGGCCCACGTTTATTCCAACCTTGAAGCCGTTCTCTTTAGCCTGCAGGGGGTAAACTCTGGAGTAGTGCTCCACTCGATAACCTTGGCGGTGTCTGATATAAATCACCTATATATGAATAAATGAATAATGATGAAAGGTTATGACGCAGTGTCGTAAAACAGTCACTAGCTGACCAGAAATTGGCCGAAGGGAGAAATATATAAATGTGGTCCGCGGGAAATCGTGGCGAACAAAGTGTGCATGAAAGCGGAACGCTGATAGAGAATCGCAAATCAACGGTCACAAACGAAACCTATTTCCGACGAAAGCCTGTTGCAAGATTGCGTCCTAAGTTTATGGAGCTCTGTGGGATACAATACAGTCGTTTGCGGAGTGCGACGGAAACAGTGGTGAATGAAGGGGAAGAAAAGAGGGTAATAGAATAAAAGGGTAGGTGAGAAGAAGATGGGGAAGGAAGAAGAGAAGGAAGAAGTATTATAATAGAATGGAGAAGGACGATGAGGAGGAAAGAGAGGAGACTGCTAGGAAAGATGGTGAGGAAGAAGATTTCGAGTTTGCAACGAAATAATGAATACACTATTATAAATTTGTGTTTGGTGATCAATAAAACTCATGAAGAAAAAAGGCGAAGAAAAGAATGAAGAAAAAACGGAAAAAAGAAGAAGAAGAAGATCACGAGAAAGATGAAGAAAGGAGTACGGGAGGACTATTATAGAAGATAATATTATTCAGAATGCGGATCAGAATAAAAAGAATTTAATTGCAACGTGGTTCATGCTATAGCCCCAAAAGACAACTTCATTCCGATTCTCCGAAGAGTGTGTACATTGCATTTACACAGCGCCTTTTATATATATAGTTCATAATATATCGTCGCGGTATAAGACATGGCGTTCTGGTAGCAGACGACTTTTATTTATTCATTTGGCCGCTTGGGAAATTTGTACAGCGCCTCATAAATAAACCTACCCGGGGGCACTCCCAGTCCATCAACAACCAAAAAATAAGTGACTTGAGGAGTTGGTTAAATAAATGGGTAGAGTGCTCCGGGGCATTATGTAACGTAGCGTGTTTGTTTGTTTGTTTGTTTGTATGTGCACTTGTTATAGCGCCCCTTCAAGCTCTCTACTCAGAGGCGCTCCCGATGCAGAGCGGACACTGCATCGGAGTTTCACGCCGAAGCGCTGAGCAATTGTAAGTGAAGGACTTGCCCAAGGTCCTTACGCGGGGAGGTGGATTCGAACCTCGGACCTTCCGGCTCCAAGGCAACGACGCCACCACTAGACCACCGCGCTCCAGCGTGTGCTGGAGTCCAGTCCATTAAACCAGAGAGGCGATAAAACTATAACGAAGCTTACTTCAAAATGATTTGTGGTGCTAAGACCATAATGTTCGAATGTGTGTGTGTTTGCGTGTGTGTGTGTGTGTGTGTGTGTGCGCGCGCGCGCGCGCGTGTGTGTGTAGGTGTGTGTATGCGAGTGTGTGTATGCACGTGTGGGTGTGTTTTTTATGTAGGCCTATGTAATCCTATATGCAGCTGTCAGTGGCGTTCCTTGGTTCACAATCCTGAGTTATAGCGAACAAGTAACGGCTTCGGATAATAAGCTGTCCACACTCAAGAGCATCTTGCCATCTAAACGTTGAGACGATGTATGGCATTGTATGGCAATGCTTTCACGGACATCATTTTCTCAGAACCACTCACTGACCCTTGGTTTTTATTAGGCGATGGCGTGTAATAAACGGTTGCCGGACAATTCGGAGCCATGCAATTCGGAGCCGGACACTTCGGAGCAGAACAAAATTATTCTCACCAATACAGCTTCGATTGAAACGATAACTATTTCCAAAATCCAACTTCTAAATAGAGTCTATGTATCAATATTTTTTTTCATCAATCCATCTTCTATTGAAGGAAGAATTGTTTTCATCAATAACCTTCTATTTACATGTAAGCGACAATAATTATTATTGTCCGGACACCTAATAAACAGGGTGTAACATTCAGTTTTATTCGTTACCACAGTATTGATGTAGCTTTGGCTTCAAATTGGTATTTATTTAGTCAATTGAACTCTTTGATTGGCGCGTAGATGAATTCGACTCACTACTACGACGATAATAATAATATTGTAATTTGACTTTATTAGATTTGTTTAAATGACACTTTTGCTCGGTTCGTCCATGAATCTAACTTTTCCTTCTTCCATCACTTAATTTGATTTCTCAATTTGATAAGTCGATTTATTTTAAGTGTTTTACAACGTTTGCTATTTCCAGATGTCGCTGACGTTTCGTCATCATCCGTTTTCGACACCAACTATAGACATACAACAACAACAACAACAACAACAACAGCAACAACAGATCCACTGAGGGTGATCTGAAGAAGAAGACAGTATGGCGAACTGCCTCAACGAGTCAGCCAACGACTCATCCAACATGGCCAAGTTCGACATCAGCAATGAATGCGCTCTCTTCGATTTCGCCGTTTACACGGTCATCGCCGGGACCTGCTGCGTGTTGGGGGTGGCAGGAAACACCCTTTCGTTCGTTGTACTCTACAAGGACCCCGTCAGAACGTCGACGAGTTTCATCCTTCAGGCCCTTGCCGTGGCCGACACCCTCGTCTTGCTCTCGGCCACCCCACTCTACACCCTCTCACCCGTCTACACGTTCACCGGGTTCCTGAAGGGCTACTACGACCTGCACATCAGCATAATGCCCTTCCTCTGGCCAATCTACCTCATACCGTACACCGGAACCATTCTACTGACAGTGCTCGTCTCTCTCAATCGCTACGAGGCCGTCTGTCGTCCGTTCGAGGCGACGAAGATCTGCTCCGAGGTGAAGATACGTCGACACGTTCTCTACATCGCTCTATTCTCCGTGCTCTACAACATCCCACGCTTCTTCGAGTACGAGAAGGTCGAGATCTGTCTCAACGCCAACACAACCAAAGAGGTTTTCGAGATGAGCGGCTTCGGCGGCAACAAGGTCTACCGTATCGTCTACGGCAACGTGCTCTACTTCCTCGTCATGCACGGAGGGCCACTCCTATCTCTGGCCTTCCTCAACGCCAACCTCATCCGCGCGTTGAAGCTGCAGGCGAGGAAGCGAACGGAGATGAAGATGACGGGGCACCAGCAGGACATCACCCTCGTCCTCGTCGTCGTTGTCTGCGTCTTCATCTGCTGCCAGACCCCGACGTTCGTCGACCACGTCCTGTGGACTGTGCTCGATGAGAACACGCGCAGCTGCGGCCAGTGGCACTACTACTACACGGCCATCGGCGACCTCATGGCAATACTCAACTCGTCCGTCAACTTCGTCATCTACGTTCTCACGAGTCCAAAGTTCAGACAGAACCTGATGGGAACCTTGCGTGTGGTGTGTTCGAGGCGGACGATCGCTCCCCGCATCACGGGAGGAAAGTCGGAAACGATTCTGCTATGTCCGGGGACGAATAGGTACACAAGGGAAGCGGTCTGATGCCGGATTAGGGTACCAGGGTGCGTTGTTCATTTGGAGGTATAACTGCGATTGGTTTTGTGTACAACACTGAAGCAAACAAACGACTGTGTTTTGATCGGTTGCAATTGGAAGCGAGTGGTAGTAGTATTTGCTGTTTAGCGTCACTGTGTGGTAACAAGGACCATTAGCGACGCCCTCCTCCTTTATCCAGGCTTGAGACTGGCACTCGCAGAGTGCAACCAGTGGCGGAGTTGGAAGCGAGTCTTCCGGTGTCGTTGACATTATAGGCTTCCTGTTGGCAGGGTTGGCGAGAGAAATTATATTCCTGGGCCCCCGGGTAGGGCAGTCACGGCCCCTAAACTATCTTAAGGTTTAATGGATAAATGTATTAAAAATAAATTGATGTGATCGAAGTGAAGGCACGACCCACAGTTTTATATTTATATAAAACAAATTATTGTTATTTTATTCAATTGTTAACTTGAAGAGTAAACCGATTGCAGTTAATTTACTTTGCAATAGACGGTTTATTTTGATTAAACAAGGTATAAATCATGGTGTTTGCACATATACCTACCTGGCTCTGGTCCATAAAACTCGCCACGTCCCTGGGTATCTGCCCCTGCCCTCTCTCTCTCTCTCTCTCTCTCTCTCTCTCTCTCTCTCTCTCTCTCTCTCTCTCTCTCTCTCTCTCTCTTTCTCTCGGCAGCCCTGGAGGCAAATGCCATTGGTTTCGTTCATCAGTGAAATAAATGACTGCGGTATAATAGTCGGGTAGAAGCGAGCTTTCGATGTCGTTGATTTAGACTTTTTTAGAGTGTCAGCCGAGACAAAGGTCAAAGTTCGTAGTTTATCGCTTTTGCAAATTTGCGTTGGAAAATTACAGTTGCAAATGCGGAGAGGAGTAAAAAAACAGTTGTGCTCTGCCCTGAAACGT
The DNA here is from genome assembly GCA_945859605.1 of Lumbricus rubellus. Lineage (NCBI taxonomy): Eukaryota > Metazoa > Annelida > Clitellata > Crassiclitellata > Lumbricidae > Lumbricus > Lumbricus rubellus. Next base: position 54,599,575 of record OX243813.1, on the reverse strand, counting down.
CAATGGCCCCTAACGTCAATGACCCCTAACGTCAATGGCCCCTAACGTCAATGGCTCCTAACGTCGATGGCCCCTAACGTCAATGGCCCCTAGCATCAATGGCTCATAACGTGGAAACGGTCCTTCCGCTTGCTCACCTCACTCGCCGTCTCAATTTTGAGCACCACCCGACGCAGCATGAATTCCTTAATGAACCTTTGATACTGTATCAAAAGTTAGCCTCACGTCGTCTGGCTATCGACTTTGTTTTGACTGAGAGCTGCTGAATTAAACCGGTTTTAATGACTTCACTTTGTTGATTGTAGTGGATTTTTCTTAATTACGATTACCGCATCTACCAAATTCGTTCACTGAAAAGTCGACATCGGAAAATCTAGAGAGTAGATTGCGCCTTCAACTAAAGGCGAATATTATGTTGGAAATGGCTGACTGTAAACGTTTTCACACCAGAGAAAAAAATCTGATTAAATGTAAGATCTTCGTGCCACCTCGGTCAGTCAACGACTAAAAGATAATCGTATTTCAAGGAGTGTCAAGCCGACGCAATTTCAAAACGTGCCATATACAATTTAAAAGAGTAGCCTAGGCCTATCATTTCAATTTCAAAGTGTGTCATATTCAATTTCAGAGCGTGTCATCTTCAATTTCAAAGGGTATCATAATCAGTTTCAAAGGTTGTCATTTCGACATATTAAGTTCTTAGAAATTGTAAAATAGAGTGTTTAGAAACAAATAGAACTGTGTCATCTTCCACTTTGAACCTATTAGGCTATGTTTGATCGTCAGAAACGACTTATTAATTTTAGTTATGATGCCAATGCAAGAAGATACACTGCCGTCTAGTACAGAGCTGCCTGCTGTAAAAGTTTGCGTGTATAGGCTACGCAATCGGTTTATTATAATGTACATGTAGATTGGCTCATGTGAAATATCAACAGATGAACATCCAATCTCACAAAATACTAGTGGTCCAAACTTCACAAGAAAAACTTCAGACAGAAGGTCGGTTGCAGGGACAATCACACTGCAGACTATTTAATTAATCCAATGATGCACACTTCTTAAGATCACTCTAGACTCTAGAGTGACGAGAGGTTTCTTTGGTTGAATATCTGTAGTTTTAGAGTAAAAATGCACTGCCCGTAATGCCATGTAGATCTATAGCTATAGTATACGGCCTACATAATGAGTGAATTGAATGACGTCCGCAACTCTTCATCTTATAATTATTAAAAAAAAGTACTTTGCGAGGCATGACTCTTGGAGCTAAAGACAATGAAGACAATGGCTTCCACTAAATATGCCAATTGTTCATCGCAGCTGTCTGTCCCCAGCTGCTGAATCCCAGATCTAATGGTATACAATAGAACTATTTGTAGCATCTGCTGCCTATTAAAATGATCCATGTCAAACCCCATCCACAATTCCAATACTATTATAGTCGACTAATGCACGTATAATCTCTGCAGTCGGTACTTGTTTCTCTAAATATGGAAACAAACGTATTATACGCCTTATCACACCTTCATCTATTCGTGCCATTGTCCAAAATTCAATTGTCTTTCATTTCCGGCTTTTCTTTCTTGGTTTGTCTTTGCTTGCATTACAGAAGCTCTTACAATGTATACAGGACAAGACCTTCGAGAATTTCTCAGCCCCCACAAACCACGTCAAATTGATCCGCTTTATTCACCGGCGCTATATCAAATCAAGTCCGCAATAGCCAGAGCTGCCTTTTTTCGATCCGGTGCCAGATAAAAAAATACCTAGAGGTCAAGCCAAGTAGACAGTGTGGTGCTCCGGTGGTGTCGGTGGTGATGGTGGTGATCGTGTGGTGACGCAGGAGTAGAATCAGGATAGAATACGGTAGCTTGAATAAGCTCACTTTTCAAGTTCAGTCTTCACTTGGCGCCTAAGCTCGACGCACAGCTTCAGTTAGTAAGCTTACTTTTTATGTCATCAAAGCAAAACTGTAATAAGACACGCCTGCTTTAACACGAGGCCAGACCTCCAGTCTCCTTACGAAGTTAAGATTTCAAGTGCAGTAACTTAGCGCTTTTGCGTGACCCATCTTAGTTTTTGACATTTCTACCAAGATCTTTTGTCGTAGACATGGACAGCCTCGCCCGTGTCAAAAAAAACTATCAGATGCTACAGTACGTGACACCAGTGTCTGCGACTCAGGAAATACGAGAACGTTTCCAAGATTCATGGTATATGTACATGTACATGTATATCTTTCGTGGCTATTGTTCAAGCAGGAACTACACCCAAAGGAAGGATACCAACATCAAACGCTATTGCACTTTAATTATGCATTGACTTTTTTGTCGGTGGTGACTTTCATCTTGATGAGGCCGTTTAGTACGCTGCTCCACCTCGCTCGATTATTTAGAACCGAATTTATCGACAAATCAACGAAGTGCTAGACTCAAGGTGTTTACAAAAACATCCTTCGACTAAATGCGGATAATCCCTGTGTTTAAGAACAACTTTCGGCTGTCCAGGGACGTACACGTTGCCATAATTCTTTCCGAGGACCCGATTACCCAGACCCAAACCAGATCCCTCCCCCATTTTCCCCATCATTTTGATTATGCGTCTTAAGTAACATGGCCTGAAACTTACCGAAAGATATTGCCATTGGTCTGCCATAAAGAAAGATTTGACACCACTGCAGGTGCTGCTGTGGTCTGTTGGATTTTGACTCAGTTTCTCCAAAGTATCGCACGCTGCTCGGATGATTTGCTCGCTTGACATTTATTGCAATCGCAGCATCGATGTTTTGACCATCAATAGCAACGACATCATCATTCATCATCATTAACAGCAGCAACAACACATAACAATAAGCCTATCGAGAACAACAGCAACAACAAAAGCATTATCACGTCAACTGAGGGCAAGACACCGTCTGGGGTCTCAATAAATGTGCCCTATAGCAAACACAGCAGCTATCATGTGTGCACTGGCTGTACACTGTCGGTGAAAAGAAGAAACGGCGAGGGAGAGGCCAAGTGTAATTATGCTGTTGATAATACTCATTTGCTGGTTCTATGTGTTGGTTTAAAGGACAGTTCTTCTTATTCTCCTGTCTTTCTTCTTTTTTATTCTTCGTCTTCGGAAGCATTACGAAATTGTGATCACGATGATACTTTAGACGCTTATTTCACATTTTTGTAATCATTCTTTTTCATAACGATGATGATAATGATGATGATGATCATGATCATGATGACGACGACGACGACTACAATGATGATGATGACGACGACGATGATGATGCTGTTGCTTCTGATGTTGCTGGTGCTGCAGTTCATGATATTATGACAATAATATTGTCGTTTATTTCAAACCAACACACCGAAATTGATTACAACTCACCGTTCGAACAAAGACGATCACAAGCTATTTATAGCATGAAATAGAATTCAGCCAATGATGCCACTGCTGCAGCTGATGACGATGACAATGACAACAATGTCGTTGCAACAACCGTTACAACATCAGAAACAACACAACAGCACCATATCAATAAACATCAACGTCTTCATTGGAGCGTGACGACACGATTTCTATAGCGCCGTAAACCCTCGAACTCCTTCCGGTCCCATCGTCTCGTGGGTCCCTCGCCTCCTCTCTTGAGGAATGCTGGAGGGTGGGTGGCCGCAGAGAGTGGTCCAATAATATAGTTGATAGAGAGTGGTCCATTTTGCCTGTCCGCGTGTTATAAACGACTGCCGCAGGGGACGGCGGCTTCGGATGTTTAAATAATTGGATTGGAGAGTCTAAGTTACGATCGGGACGTGAAAGGAACGCCAAGGAAAAGATTCCGGGGACACTTAGCGAGATGTGCGAGATTTCTCGACCGTTCGTCGTAATTGCCGACTGAGTGATGGTGATGATTAACCCTTTGCTAGTCCGTGACTCTTTCGCGCAAAGGAAAAACGTCAACGGATGGCGTACGATTTGAGTTCCGAGCATCAGATTATGTATGTGTTTATTTGGTAGGAGTATTATTATAATTATAGCGTTCCTTCAAGACTATCTACTCAGAAGCCCTCCCAACCCGCCGTGATTATTTTATGCACCACTGCTATAGATAATCCATTGATTAACTGTAAAGTTGTTCAATTATGTTGGTACCTCTAGACTCTAGTTGGAAAACGTGTTATAAGCAGAAAGTGTGTCTTGAGCTCCTCGGCCTTCCTCTTTCTCTTATCGGGAAGTCTGAAGTCCATTTATTTTTTAGCGACGGCATTGATTTGGGTCGGGAGCGCATCTGAATTGCTGAGTGGCCGAATATTATGTTCGATTGCAATTGCAAAGACAATTACAGCTTGCAATAACTTTACTAGGAAGTCATTAGGCTGGATTACAGCAAACTGTATTGAGGATAATTTAATGCAACGAGCAGCAAGCTCAAGCAACGATGAGAGGAAGGGAGAGAGAGAGAGAAAGACAGACAGACAGACAGGCAGACAGTGAGAAGACAGACAGAGACAGAGAAACAAAGAAACGCAAAGACAGGAAGAGACAGAGAGGAAGACAAAGACAAAGACAGATAGAGAGTAGAGACAGAGAGAGACAGTGAGACAGAGAGACAGAGACAGAGAGAGAGAGAGACAAAGAGAAAAAAGACAGAGAGAGATATACAGAGACAGGCAGACAGCAAAACGCAGAAAGAGTGAACAGAGACAGCGACATATTGAGTGAAACTGAAAGAGAACGAGATAATAAAAAAGTGAGAGAGAACAAGGATGGAGATAATCCGACAGAGACAGAGATAGATATAGAGAGAGACGACCTAGAGCTAAAAAGAGGAATGGACGGAAGGATATGTTTTGCATGTCAAATCCACATCGACTAAACAATCCAGGGGTGGCTGGAGGCAGAAGATAGGGGAGCAGGGACGTAGAGAGGCAGAGCGGTAAAGACGGACGCAGGTCAGCTGCAGAGAAGAGAATGGGTATTAGATAGAATTCGAGTTAATTGCGCCAATTGGTTTCGTGGAAAGAGCTTCGCAACCCTTCCATTAGACCGAACTACGACGGCGACCCTTGAGAACCGTTTAACCAGAATAATGACCAGAGACAGTCTGTTGTTAGAGCAACGAAGACGCCATTTTGTGAAAAGGAGATAATCTTAGTTGGAGTCAACGCCAGATAGAACCCTTAAAGGAATTGCAATAATGGTCGCCTGCATCGATGGGGTTTTTTTACAGGAGGGGCAAGACACGATGATTACGGTTAACCTTTCAGCACGAGCCTGAAAAATGCAAAGCAAGAAATGGGTATTTTTCGTAGAGGTTTCTAAATGACACTCACTTTTTACTTCGTGTGTGACGCGTTAACCCGGTGTGGTTCAATGTCACACGTTTACGCTTTCAAGTGACTTTGTACTTTTTTCCGTTTTTATCTTTTTTCTCTCACACAACTTCAAAAATGTCTATTATTTTTTTAGCTTCACACGACGATGAATATTTTAATTACATACCATGATTATTTTTGATGATTGTGCTCGCTTAGATTGTTCTGATTATGATGTTCCCGCAGTGCGTTTGCAGGCTGTTCAATAAAGTATATACACACTTAGCCTACTTAGTATCATTAGTGTTTTTAATGCGAAGAAATTTGTTAAAAATAGAATAAGACTGGCCAGTGGCCATCGCGTACGGAGGATGAGGACACGCTTCGGTGACCGCGCATTCTCGGCTGCTGGTCCCAGATGCTGGAACAGTCTTCCACTGGACATCAGTAAACTCTTTCAAATCAAAGCTCAAATCTTATTTGTTTGCTAAGGTTTATGAATTATAATGCATGGAAGACCATAAAGTAGAATGGAATGGGGGAAGCGTCGTTCAGTTAGATAAGTCATAGCAGAATAGAATCGATTGGAAATGGAACATTAAGGAATGCGATAGAATTGAATTTAAGAATGGAAACAACAACGGAGTAGGTCTATAGAAAATCAAATAGAAATAGAACGAATTATAATTTTTTAAATGAGTGTATAACTCAAAAGAGTCGAATAGAAAATCGTGAAGTTGGTCGGAATCCATAACTGAGTAGAAACTAGAATTGAAAAAATGGAATTGAATGTACAATGTAGATTTCTTCCAGTGATTTCATGTCACAGACGAAAACCGTTCCGTCACGTTTCCTAAAATCAATTCTAATCTTATTTATTATGCGCCTTTAAAACGATGCATTAGTCGTCAATCAGCGACCATTTCAAGCGAAACCAGTGAAGCTAGTAAGAAACAAAGAGGATACAATTTATCGCCAGACAATATCACTGCATCCTAGAATACTAATAATATTACGTACGATAAGCCACAAACGCATTGCACCCAATGCGATAGATGCAGACCTGCGAAACCGTACTGATCAGGTGCCGTCGAAGTAAAACTGTCGCAGAAACCTGCATCGTACCGTAGCCGGTGCAATGCTACCTAAGTGTGCGTCCAATGAATTTCTTATTGCGACATTGACGCTCTGGATTCGACCTTGTGAACGAGATTTTCATTTGCGTCAATCTCACCAATTCCATGTGACACGTGACAGCATTGCTGCGTTCGAATGAGAAAGCGGCTGCATGCCCAGTGCGCATGACCGGAATTGACGTCTGCGTTTCCGGTTCCGGTCTGGCAAATAGCAAACGAAAGGATTTGTGGGTAGAGTGGAGTCAGTCTGGCTGTTTTGCCAAGGTCTTTGAGCGCAAACCGGATATAAGCGTGTGTTTGGTATTGCGCAAGAGTGCTGGCAAAAGTGTGTGTGTGTGTGTGTGTGTGTGTGTGTGTGCGTGTGTGTGTATGCGTGCGTGTGTATGTGTGTGTGTTGCAATGAGTGTGAATTGCGAGAGTCGGTGGGGCATGGCGAGATTTCATTATCTCAAGGAGGGTCAGGCTGGTGTGTTGCAATATTGGTAGACCAGTTTATTGGGATGGATCGGGTTGTGGTGGCGTGTAGGAGTTTAGATTGGAGTGGAGTTTGCTGGAAAGGAGTGTGTGCCTCTATTGGAGTTTAGTGGATCGTGTTTGATCAGAGAGGAAAGGGGAGAGAAAGGGTAATATTTTGGATAAGATGGGGTTGGATTGTTGGACTGGATTATAGTCGGGTGGGATAGGAGGGGATTTGGTTGTAGAGGAGTTAACTGCATGGCGAATTGCATAGCATGGAATTGGAGTTGAGTTAATTGAACTGTCGTTCATTCATTCATTCCATATATATATATATATATATATATATATATATATATATATATATATATATCGCCCCTTCAAGAAACGTACTCAGAGGCGCTCTAAGCCCATCAATGGGCAAGTGGTAGAATGCAGACAATTTATTCCGAGGTAGTAAGCGCAACGCAAGCGAGGGTCCATTCCAATTGCATGGAGCTAGGGGTCAGTAACGGAGAAGGCTCGACGCTGTCTGACCGAGGGACGGGCCCGAGGGACCAAGAGTTCTCTCGTAGCCCTAGCACACAAAACACGACGGAGTCTAAGTCAGAGACAGGGCAACGGAGCTC
>OX243813.1:54542045-54587045 GCA_945859605.1 Lumbricus rubellus | reverse complement strand
ACATTACCTCCTTCCTTTCTTTTGAAGAGAGCTAATTAATCTTAAAAATTAGCGAACGTATAATGCTTAAACTAAATACAAACAATTCCTATACTAAATGCAATCACAAAATATCTTATACTACAATCTCGATAAGCAGTCCGCTACTACATTCAGCTTTCCCTTCTTATAGTTCAACAGAATGTCAAAATTTTGCAATGATAAAGACCATCGGACTAACTTAGCAGACTTCGACATTGACTCAGTCAAATAAACTAAAGGATTATGGTCAGTGAACACATTAATCTTGGAACCAATAATAATTTCTTTCAATTTGTTTAAAGCCCATATGATTGCATAGGCTTCCTTCTCAATCGTCGCCCATCTCCTCTGGATATCTGTTAGCTTCTGACTGATAAATGAAACGGGACGTTCTATCCCCTCATCGTCCACTTGTGACAGCACAGCCCCCACAGCAAAATCACTGCTATCACAGTACAAATTAAATGGTTTGCCAACCTCGAACATGTATAAAATCACATTTGATAAAACAATTTCTTTAAGAGAATCAAAAGACTTCTGGTGGTCCTCAGTCCAAACAATGCTCTCAGGTGTCTGCTTGCTAGTTAAATCTGTTAATGGTTTAGCAATTTCAGCAAAATTACAAATAAATTGTCTGTAGAAACCAAAAAATCCTAACACTTGCTTCACTTGCTTCTTCGTTTCAGGGTTTTTTAAATTAATCAAACTGTCAATCCTATCTGGATTCATCATCTTCTTCCCTGATCCTATGAGGTGACCGATGAATTTCACCTCACTCTTACCAAACACACATTTCTTCAAGTTCAAGGTTACATTATGCAGTCTTATTTGTTTCAAAAACAATTCTAAATGTTTCAAATGAATGTTCCAATCATCAGAATGTACTGCAATGTCATCAACATAGGGTTCAGTAAATGTATTAATCGGTTGCAAAATCATGTTTATTGCTTTTACAAAAGTCCGTCCAGAGTTAATATTGCCAAACGGGACACGTGTAAATTCGTACAGTCCATTATGGGTAACGAATGCGGTTTTCCATTGGTCGGATTTCTTCACAGGACAAGTCCAGTAAGCACTGCGACAGTCCAAGACGGAAATAAACTTGGATTTCCCGACTTTGCTCAGCACATCGTTGACGATCGGCATGGGATATCGACAATTTTCAGTATATGAATTCACGTACCTGTAGTCGCACGCGAGTCTCAAGGATCCGTCCTTCTTCTTGACGATGACCAGCGGACTTGCCATTCTGCTCGACGACGGTTGAATGATGTTTGCTTTCAGCATCTCTTGTATTTGTTTGTCCACTTCTGCGCGATATATCAGCGGTATTCGATAAGCCATGAACTCTTTCTCTCGGAAGTCCGGTCTCAGCACCACTTCGTGTTCTACCAATGTACATAATCCAGGTTTGTCCGAAAATCTGTCTGCACAACAGTTCAGTACATCCAGTAGCTGTTTCTGTTGCTCGCTCGTAAGATGTCCGATCTGTTCATAGTCCAATTGCAGCGATTTCTGTGTCGTCTCTGCATGGTCTTCTTTCAATGGTAGCTCTACCACTGATCCGAATTCGTCGTCCTCTTCCACGATGAGACCACACGATAATGTTCTTGCGATGAACTTCCTCATTTTGTTGGCATGGACGATTCGTCGGCCGTTTTCATTCATGTCCACCAGATACGAATACTTGGATCTTCTTTGTAGCACTGTACATGGACCATGCCATCGTGAGATCAATTTATTGGTTGACGTTGGATACAGGACGATGACGTTTTCTCCTGGTTCGAATTCTTTATTCTTGGCCCTCTTGTTGTATTGACTGGCGTATTGTTTTTGCTTTTCCTCTGCACAATTCTCAGCAAATATCAAAGCTTTCTCCATGTCTGCTCTTAAGTTCTTCAGGTACTTTGCTGGTTGTACTCCAATGTTTGGCGGTAGATTTATTTCTTTGGTCCAGCTTTCCTTTAAGATAGTTAATGGTCCTCTTGGCATTTTTCCATACACCAGCAGATATGGCGCCACTCCTGTCGTTGCGTTAGGAACTTCTCTCAATGCCCATACGGTAAACGGAATGATTTTATGCCACTGTCTTGGATTTTCCACAATGACATGATGTACCATCTTCTTGAACGTCTGATTCCATCTCTCGACTAATCCGGCTGCCTCTGGATGCCCCGGTGAATCGAATCGTGGACAGCATCCCATCAATTTCAAAAATTCTCTTGTAAGACTGGCTGTAAAATTCGTGCCTCTGTCGCTGGTGATCACAGATGGCACCCCCACGTCAATGAATAGCTTCATCAAAGCTTCGCACACAGCCTTAGCAGTCAATGACTTCAGCAAAAAGATTGTCGGCCATCTTGTACATGAATCCACTATGCACAAGCAATACTTATGCCCAGCTGCTGACTTCGGTTCTATTGGGCCTACCACGTCCATAGTCATCCGTCGGAATGGAACATCTTCCCTTGGAATTGGTGTAATCGGCACTCGATCCATCACCAAACTTCGTGCCTTCAGCTGACACTTCTCACAGGACTTACAAAATTTCACCACGTCTCGACGCATCTTTGGCCAGACAAAGGACAACTTGATTCTCTCTCGTGTCTTCTCTTCTCCCAAGTGTCCGCCAAATACTGACTCGTGAGCTAATTCCATTACTTGAATTCTTCTCTCTTTCGGTAACACCAACTGGTACACTAGCTGATCCAGCATTTGATGCTTCTTATACATCAATCCATTCACCACGCTAAACTCTGATCCTTTGTCTTCAGCGATCCTCCACCACGATTTCAGTGACTCGTCATTTCTCTGCTGCTCCTCGAATTTCTTCGCATCTTCCAGCTGTCTTTCATCGTTCGAATTCTCTGTGAACAAGTCCCTCATACTTGTCTCCAGTTCAGGGTCGCTTCCGGAATCTTCACTATCATTTCGTTCACATGCAGCCATCTCTTCTTCAGTTTCATTGTTCTCAGATGTTGTTCTTTCGTCATCTTGAATGCTGAGTTCATCTTCGCTGTCCATGTCATCTTCTTGCGAACTTTCGTTTATCGTTTCATCTTCTCCGCCTTCGACTTCTGCTGTCCGACTTTGTGCTCTTGTAGTCACATTCGCTTGTAGTTCCCCTTGCAATACACTCACTGGTGGAATCTCTTTCAATTCTGCAATTATCTCCGGATGTAGCAAGAACTTTTCTCTGTTTTCTTTGCACAGATCCGCTGGAATGCTGGCACACACTAAAGTTAAATATGGCGCGATATTTATTGTCCTGTCCTCTGTAGCTGCTCCTTCGTTACGACCGCTCATCCGCACTTCGATTTTCACCAACTTAGCTGGAATCGGCTCTCCAGCTACACATTGCAAATGAACTCTGCCGATTTCTTCTACTGTCGTTCCTTTCAGTAGTTCCTCGTTGATTACTGGTATCTCGGTCCCCGAGTCAATCAACGCCTCGACTTGCACAGGCTGCCCATCAGTCCCCCGTATCTCCACATTTACATGCTGCAACGATATCTTCTTTATGCGTTGACACTCCTCTTTACTTTTTGTTTCTCGACAAATTTCTGCAATGGAAGTAGTCTTTATCGCTTCTTTCTGTATGGTGAACTGCGGCGTACACTTCATTACCGACTTCACTTCTGTTTCACGATCGTCCGATTCTTCAAACTGGTCTGGTGCATTCATCACTTGTATCTGGTTTACTCGAAGATTTTCTGCACTTCTGCTAAAGTTCTTCCTCAGATTTGCCGCTCCTGGTGCTTGGCAATGTTTTATTAGGTGTTTGTCAGAATGACAGTTGTGGCAACGTTTCTTTATAAAACTTCTTTGCTCATTGTTCTCCCACTTGTTGTACGGCGTGTATGATGCATTACTTTCTGTTGGGCGTCCCAGCGGCGGAGTTCGATTGTAGGCTTGTCTGTCCCACGTTGACTCTTTCTTATCTTGCCAATACTGCTTTCCAGAATAATTATCTTTCTTTGCATCATTACTCTTGGCTTGGCTTCCGGTGTCTTTGCTATCCTTGTTCCACTTGAATGGCTTTGAGCTATTTCCCCATGCTTCAAATTTCGGTTTGTCTTGGAACATCACACCAATCCGATTGTTTACATGTATGTCTGCGAGGTCTGCAACATTACTAGCTTCCAAGCATTCTGTGCCCTCTTTTGCTAAGACAAACTGCAGTGGACCTGGTGGTAAACATTCTTTCAGCTTATCCGCCACTAACAAATCAAACAGCTTCTCGTAGTCTTTGTCCACTCGTCTACTTCGGACATAATAATTCAACAGGTTCTTCAGCCTAGCCGTGAACATCGTATACGTTTCTTCGGCTGTCTTCTTGGCATCTGCAAACCTTGACCTGTACTCACGAGCTGTTAACTTGAATTCCTTCAACAAATGCTCTTTCACTGCATCGTATTTATCTAAATTCTCAAATGACAATCGATTCAATACCGTTCGCGCTCTCGGGGTCATCAATGGCAACAACAATTTCACCCAGTACTGCTTTTCCACAGCGAAGCTATTGAATGCATTTTCAACTGTTTCAAAATATAATGGCACTTCCATCATATCATACGGCATCTTCGGTAACACATGTTTCATTGCATCACCTATCTTCTTAATCTTTGACACCATTGTCTCACTTTCTCTAAGCCTATTTTGTTCTGATTCCTCACGGATTCTTCTATCGTCTTCGTCTTTCTTCCTCAGTCTATTTTGATCTTCTATCCTACGCAGTTCTTCTTGTTCAATCTTCTGCTGCAACAGTTCTAACTGCTTTCTGCGTTCTTCTTTTTCAATAGCCATCTCATGGAGTTGAGCTTCCTTAATAGCAAGTTTCTTTTGTTCTAATTGCATCTGTTCTTCTCTTTCTCTTTCTGCTTTTTCCAAATTGTCTTTTTCGGCTTGAAATTCTTCCTGACGAATTTCTTCTGCTCTCTCCAGTTCTTGTAAACGCATCTTTTCTTTTTCTTCCTCACGAGCCTTTTTGTCTTCGATCTGCTGCTTTCGTATTTCTTCATCGCTTTTTCTTGCTTTTTCGTACTCTATCATTAACTCCGTCCGTCTCCGTTCTGATTCATCACGATCGAGTCTCATTTGTTCTAGTTGTATCTGGAACTGCTGCCTCTGCATGTCTATCTCTTGTTGTCGCAATTCTTTCTCTTCTTGCTTACGTTCTTTCTTTTCTTGGCGCCGTCGCTCCTCTTTCTCCTTCTCTTCTTGGCGACGTTCCTTCTCTTCTTGGCGACGTTCTTTCTCTTCCTGTCTACTCATCATCATGAGTTGTAGCAACGCCTCTATAGACATAGGTGGCTGTGGCTTCTCAACTGGCTTTTCTTTAGCGCCTCCAACAGCACCTTCTTCTTCAACTTCTTCCTTTGCCCAAATCTCAGCCAAAGTTCTCACCAAATGTTCCCTCGACATTTGTTCAACTTCTTCTGCGTCTACACCTGCTTCAATTAATAATTTTACTAATCTCTCCGAAGACATCTTTTTAATAGCTGCTTGCTTTTGCTCCGTAAGTTTCTCCATCTTACTTCTTTACTTTACTGATGCTAGTCGATAAATAGTAGGCTACTCTTCAAATGTTTGCAATGACTTCAATTCTTTAAGCAAACTTCAATAGACAAGCAAGTTTTTCTACCTCGTAGTCGTTGTGTTGTCATTTCTCACGTGTGCTCGGCTCCTCGATAAATGCACAGCGTCCGTTCCTCCGCAACGTCTGTTGATTGGATAGAATCCCTCCGTTCGTAACTAGGATCGTTCTCCTGCAACTTGGATCGTTATCCCACCGCAACGACACCAAATGTGATAACCTCCTTGTGATCACCTCCTCCTATCAGTCTCTTCGGAAGCTTCTTCGTATAAGTTCGTGGTAGCATAGGCCTATCCCTAGATAACTGTTTCATTAGCTAAATGGCTACGTAAAGAATCTACAGACTTTCACTGTTTTGTAACCAACAACGACGACGTGTTTAAGTCTTCTTATTATACTCCAAAATCCGATGGAAAGTAAAACGATCAGCAACAACACAACAATGACTACACTTGCGTTATCATAACAACTACACGACCACTACCTTCATCAGTCTACTCTATCGCAACTCAACAACAAATATTACAGCCTATCTCAACGGCTCTCAACACGCAACACTCCTTCTTCACTTCCACTCCCTTCTTGTACACTCAACGTACGCTCGTCTAGACATCACGCGCTGTCCAGACAATCACCTGTCCAGACGCCGCGCGCCAATTTGCAGTTGGCCTACCTGCGTCGCTGTACGACAATCGTCGTGCACTGATTAAATTAGCTTACACCATATTTCTATAAGACATGTTCTGATTGGCCATATCGGTGCGAATCTTGAGGATGGATGACAAACACAAGCTTCTTCAACTGTAGGCTACGAGACGATTTATTGGGCATATATAATAAATCAAGTTTGCAATATTTTTTGGTGGATGAACAACCATAACTCTCACACTGGAATCGATTCTATAGAGTTCCCTGAAAAACAAATTTGAAGACTTGAAATAATCTTACATTTTAATTTAAATATTGAATATCATTAGCCCAATTAGGTAGAAGTAGCCGGTCAAACTCTATCTGTTATAGGCCACTTGAGAATATCTATCAGACTTTTCGCATGACGATTACTAGGGCAAAACAGTTTTTCTATCTTTTTTGATGCTCTCGATACTCTGAATTTTTGAATTTGTTTAATTATTACATTCTTATAAGTTAGATGCACAGGCAGACCTCAGTTGACCCCTGGGCTATGCAGTCTTATTTGAATATTTATTCTTCTTTCAATACTGTTGCAACCATCCCCGAGGGTTGTTGCAACCAACACCGGCCTGGGGCTGGTTGCAACATTTTGGAGCCCTCTGTTCAGTTAGTTATTGTGGCTAAATGCTTGGTCACTGTGATCGACTATAGCTTGTTTTGATGCTGAGATATAAAGGATTCATATGGGCTAAACAGTTTGCAGATAGCTCCAAAGATAAAAATGTTACACGTAAAAATGTGAAAAATGTTGTAACCAGCCCCGGTCTCCCCCTACAGGAATTTAGGATGGGGGGGAGGGGGTTATGAGCTGGCCGGATGCCCTTTCTGACACAAACCCAACAGTATTACAGTAAATAAAACGGGACTAAAGTAACAAAAGGAATAAAGTAAGAAAAACATTTATTGTTACTACAAACAATTGTTTTTTCTCTTCTTATTATTTTAAGTGAATAAATAACCTTAGAAAACCTTTTCCCAAAGCCAATGGGCGGTTTAACCCCTAAACCCCTTGTCTACACTAATGTAACTATGATATCGGGAATCGCTATGTTTTAGTGTAATCTTAAAACTCGGAATGTCTACACTTTTTTTATTCAAGACTTCATGCTGCAGGCAGAACGCATCCTGATAGGCACACGTGGAACTAATTTCACGAAGGTTTTATTTGCAAGTTCAGTTCATCTGCGAGATGACTGCATATACAACCTGAACGCCTATCTTAGCTCAAAACTATGCAGGGCCCCTCGCACGGCTCATAGATACCCGTGCATGTGTGGTCCCTCGAATAGATGCTACTCTCTCCAATAGATTTGTACGAATAGATAGACACATAAGCCTCACTACATCATTACCACATGTACGTCGCCATCGTCTGCTGGTACAATTTTAGACGAATAATTGTCAATGACTTATGTACATGTAAAACCGATATGGAAGGACTGTCTCTTTCCATTGCATTACTGTGGTGGTGCTGGTAAAATTTTCATTTATAATGGCGATACAGAAGTTACTTTATAAGCTTGTGGTTTCATTTCTGCGATAGCGCTTTCGATGCCGTTTTCATTTAGTCTATCCACTTTCGTCACTCGTATACACAACAAGTTAACATTCAGCGATAGAGTCTGTAGCACTATAAATTATAGCAGAAGTCTTTCAAGCCTTCATTAGTCTTTAAATTACAACACTTGTACTTTTGGCATAACTATAGTAACGGAGACCTTTGTGTCATTTGGGATCAGCTTAGGCGTCGCGCCTGTTACCCTCTAGGGTTAGGTTTAGCATCATCATTAAACCTGTCCAAAGATACTGTGTATGCTTCGGCCACCGATACTATAGTATTGCCGTAATTTCTTTTCAGGTCGACGTCATGGCAGGCAGAAGTCCATCGCAGGCGAGCGAAGTCGACTCGGACGAGGAGAGGGACGAGAGCGAAACGAGGTCGCGGAGTCGTCGGCGATCAGGGAGCAGAGGACGAACAGGGAGCCGAGGACGGTCGCGCTCCAGGTCCAGACGGAGTAGAGGCAGCCGTGACGGGCGAAGTTGGACATGCTGGACGGGATGGCGCCACGGACGGGGAGGGCGCCATGGACGGGGAGGGCGCCATGGACGGCGGGACACCGAGGAGTACAGGCGGCTGCGTAGAGAATGGATCCGCACACATTCTTATCCCCGACGCCCTACGGGAAGGCGTCGCGGACGGTCGGGTACCAGGACCAGGACGAGGCGCGGACGGTCGGGTACCAGGACCAGGACGAGGCGCGGACGGTCGGGTGCCAGGAGCAGGACGAGGCGACGTCGAGGAAGCCGGCGCAGAAGACGTCGTCGCAGCCGGTGTGGAAGACAAAGCCCGAGCGCTCGCATTCCATTCACACGCTACTAAAGAACTGGAAGGATGGGGGGCTGAATGAACCACCACCACCACCGGAAGAGGAGGTACAGCTCGGAGGTTGGTCCGACGATAGACTGGATGGCGACCGTGGAGTTTTGAAACGCGTAAAAATCGAAAAACCTGCGAGAATTATCTTAACGACTGACTGGCAAATAATAATCTTGCGGATTGATTATAATTATGATTATTGTCTAAAGGATTGGTAATTATTATCATCGAGATTAGTAATTTTATTAAGGATTTGAAATTATCTTTAGGATTGGTAATTATCTTAAGAAGAAAGAAACTGAGGAAAAGAAAAAATCGGAAAATTGAAATAACTGGAAACCTGTAGAAGATCTGGTTAATGTAATAAACGGTTGACTGGATTTCTGTTGATGGCGTGAATCTCTTTTGTATATAATTCAGTTGAAGTCTTAGACCTGAAGTTTAAACTTTTTCGCAACGTTTTACATCCATCAAATTCACGTCTATCATAAGCCTGTTCCAAAGCAATGTAGGTCTACCGATAATTATATCTCAACATTCTAGGGTCCAGGCAGCTACAGGCTGTCTGTGTATAGAGATTATGTCTCCAAAGCATTATGATCTCCGAGTTTTATTACCTGATTGTATTTGCAGCGTGCACTTGTTATAGCGCCCCTTCAAGCTCGCTACTCAGAGGCGCTCCCGACTGCAGAGCGGACACTGCAACGGAGTTTCACGCTGAAGCGCTGAGCAATTGAGAGTGAAGGACTTGCCCAAGGTCCCTACGCGGCAACTTAAGGTGGATTCGAATCTGCAGCCATTCGGCTGCAAGGCGACGAACATACCCACTATACACCACCTCGCCACACAACGCTATCGTATTGAACCTATAGATCATACTGGCCCCTTATTAGTCTCTTAAAAGAAATATCCATTTGAACCACTCGAGGACCTATTCTCTGAGAGAGAGAGATTATTTTTGCCAGACCTTGATTGTTGAATGCAAAACAAGGCCTTCGTGGAATTAAAATAGCAATGCCATGGGCGTCGAGATTAGCGAAAAGTTCACTCTTAACCTACTATGCAAAGACTGCATACAATCTGCACGCAAATCGTATAGGCCTATTGATAGTATTGATCTCTCACGTGGGCACTCAGTGTAATAATCTTCATGGAAGTAAGGCATTGACTCTTTTAGCGCCATGTTGCGGAGGTTGGTAAGACTCACGCATTGGCTTTCCGCCAAAATCTTTCCACACGTTTGATGAGCTTTTAAGAAAAAGACCAAATTCCTTTTACGTCGGCACGTCTCACGCCTTCGACATGGAATATGTGTATACACGAGCACTTGTTGTAGCGCCCCTTCGAAACCACTGAGAGGCACTCCCGACTACAGCGCGGCCCCTGAATCGGAGTTTCAGGCCGAAGCGCATAAGCAATTGCGAGTGAAGGACTTGCCCACTGCTCAGATACGCGGGAAATAATACTGAGATGATAATAATAATTTATGGTCAAAAGTTGAAAATAATTGGACCAGTTGATGTGGAATGTCCATTTTGAACATGGTCAGCCATAAATGTTCGCATCGAAGTCTATAAAATAATATGACCCAGTAAAGTCAGCTAAATAAATTTTAAAAGGCTCCAGAAATCCATTCTCACTTTAGCCTGTCAGAATGAGTCCCATGGCAACCATGATGACGTCACATGATGTCAGATGTGACTTTTCAAATGAGTGTGTTTACTCTTTTCTTTTCAATACAAAAAGTATTGTCATCTGCAATCTTTTAATCGCAATTCTTTTCTAGTCGTTGCCACTCATTGTGGAAACGGTAGGGTAAGAAATAATAATTTATTATTATATAGGCCAATAATATATATTTATATTATATTTATATAATTGTTATATTATATTCATTTAAAATGATTATAGTTGAGCTCTTAAGAAGCAACATATTGTAGGCCTACCCAAGTTGCAAGCATTTATCTAATTAATGATAAAATTTAGGCTTACCTAGCACTTAAACCGAAACTCGCGATCCTAGTGGCTGGAACTATGTCGCATTGGTTGCACTGGTTGCCTGGCATAACTATAGTATCGGGGACCGACGAGTTGGTTAGGTTCAGGTTGGGCGTCGTGAGGGTCGGTTAGGGTTAGAATTAGGGTTAACTAGTGTTGTCATTAGGTTCCCGATAATATAGTTTAGTCTGTTGCCCCACAGAGAGAGAGAAATCTATGTCAAAAATTGCAGCTTGACACAGTGGACACTATACAGTTCACAAAGTAAGCCTATGACGTTCAATCCAAGCACCCGATCTACATATTTTCCTAGCTGGGAAAATAGTAGCCTATATTTTCACGTCATTCTGGATCAAGTCTCCGCCAAAACGCCCAAGTTATTTTAGCCCCTCCCCATTTGGGAGCGCCTCTGAGTAGGGAGAGCTTGAAGGAGCGCTAAAACAAGAGCACACACACAAATAAACAAAAACAATAGTGTAACAGAGAAACATTTTCGAAAACGTCAACGGTGGTTTTGAAATCTTCTTGCATTGTTATTCTCTACAGATGATGAAGCACTTTGCGATATTTATCTGCATGGTCATTGGATATGCCTGCGCTGAGTTACAACGGGTTGAGATTGGTGAGGACAATTTTAAAGCTGGCCAGGATGCGAGGAAAGCTGCTTCTCTTGCCATCAATGAAACAATTACGGAGGATCAGGCGATCAGATCAAAAGACGATCCTGCTTCTGCCCAATCCTCTGAATGCACTTCAAATGAAGCCGAAGATTCTGAGAAACCACCATCAGCCGCAAAATCAATGAATGTGACATCCGAGGCAAAGAAGGGCGAGCAGAGGGCACATTCGGGAATACTAGTTGCAGGTACCACTGACCCGCGGTCGTTGCTGAAACATTCCTGTCGAGATAGTTCAGCAGATAACCACACTATCGGAGAGAAGAGAAGTTTTCACAGCGAGTCGGCCGCAAGCATGAACTTTGAAATCAAGACGACAGATTTATCTCAAACGCAATCCATTGCCGCAAGAAAATCGGATCCAGATCATCGTGATCAAGCAAACTTTTGTAGTATCGACGGTCTAGAGCTAGAGGATTTCGAAACTTACGGCAATATTTCACACAAGGTCAGAGCTGAATTAAAAGAGCTTGCCGTGCAGTTCCGTTCGTTGACCAGCGAACTGAACGACCTTTGCCATCGCTTTGAGATGCTAGTAGCGAACGCCTCTAGGGGCTACTGTAACGAACTGAAAAATCTTCATGGCGCTCATCCGGCTTATTTCCAAGCACCTGCTGATTTGGAAGAGTATACGGCAGTGATGATGAAGCAATGGGATGCATTAGCACTGTACATGTACGAATGCATCATGTATTTGCTTGGTGAACACACGCGAACCGAATTCGAAGAGGGTACGACTAAAGAGAAATTGAAGGCTGAGTTTGAACGCCCCAGAGGGATGATTGTATACGGAGCACAGAGTGTGGCCCAACAGAGATTGAAGACAGCGTATGAACTCCTTGAACGGCGAATATATAAACGCAAGATATCAGAGAAGCTAAAGCGCGTGATGCCAATCTGCCTGGCCACAGCAATCTTTGGAATCTTCATTTTGTTGATGTAAACAGGTTGCTTGGACTAAGTGAAAGCCATGATAATCATACATGTAATTATGATGATCTTAGAGTCTTCTTAGGACGGTGCGGATCTTGTCCGCAGATTTGATAGGAGATCCGACTAAATTATGTATTAGAATTGATTTTAACCGTCATAAAACTCACCAAAATTATGACTATGAACGGCGCTGTACTTTGCTCCTCGGTTTAAAACACGAATGCCCCTAAGCCTCGATGAAAGAGAATCGTCATTTTTGCACTCAATGTGGTTTTGAATTTACGTCCTTAGCCTATATGTTAACTAGCTTATAAAATAGTCTCCAACAGTCTTCAGCTGTTGCGTCTTAATATTACCAACTTTTCAGATAAAGAATCGTTTTGTAGCTACAGTCATCCATACAACACTGAATGAATCATCTGTATGTTATAAAATTATTTACAATGCAGTTCAACACAGTAGCCTACTCGTTCCTATAACCGCAATAATGGCTCACATTGGTGCAACTTAGGCTATAATAGGCCTAGGCCTACAAATAAAAATATTTTATTGAAAAATAATCTGTAGGCTGGCTATGTAGGCTAGGCCTAATAAAATTATTTACAATGCAGTTCAACTCACTACTCGTTCCTATAACCGCAATAATAGCTCACATTGGCGCAACTTATACAAATAAATTATTTTAGGCCTACATGGGTTGAGACTGTGCCGAAGCGCTTAGCAATTGCGAGTGAAGGACTTGCCCAGGGTCCTTACGTGGCGAGGTGGATTTGAAACTCGAACCTCCAAGGCAACGACGCCACAACTACACCACCGCGCCCCACTATAAAGCGCGATGCGTTTGCAGGCGCCCAATTAAAGAAAAAATTATTATTGTCTGTTCTCATCCAATGTTCCTGCAGTGCGTTTGCAGGCGGTTCGACAAAGTACATACTTACTTTTCTCCAAGCAGATTTAAAGCGCATTTTAGCTGGTCAGAATGAGACCCGTAGCAACCATGGCGAGGTGCTGACGTCAAATAAATCTGAGTTTTGACTACATTTTTGTAAAACTAATTATTATTAGATCCTAGTGCGCCAAATATATCATTTGCAATTTTGTTAATGGAAATACTTTTCTTGTAAAATCATCGTCCTCTCTGGTAACGGCAAGGTTAGTAATGCATATTGATTGAAATGATAAGTAAAGTTAGTGAACGCGTTCGAAGCTGTAGGGCCTATTTTACGCCCATACTGTGCAAAGACTTCTATTCATTTACAAAATCTAGATTACAGTGTTCACTCAATTCAACCGCTTGTCGTCACTCTTAGACCTATTTATTGATCTTAGACTCGATCAGTGAGCTTAGCTATAGTATCGGGTACCGAGGGACAGTATTTTTTAATTATATTATTATTTAATGTTTATAATTTATTATTATTAGTATGATTACTTGATTAGTCGTTCTCGACCCCGGTTGGTTGTGTGAACGTGCCCCTGAAGGCTATAATGGCGTTGAATATCTGAGTGCATTGAAACAAGCGTTGAAACAAGTGCAATTATACTATACTACTATACTATTTTTGGATTTATAAAGCGCCTCTCACAGAACAATCTAATCAGAGGCGCTCCAAGTGCGAAGATCCCCTTGGAAAAAGAAAAGTTTTAAAGAAACTCGCAGAAATACTCAGTGCTTCCAGATAAGACATGAGTACGAATATTATTATAGTAGTTATAATGATAATAATGATAATAATGATAATGATAATTATTATAACAATAATATTATTATAATAAAAGTAGTAAAGTAAAGTCCCATCCCGTTCCATGAGGAACACAGGGAGGCGCTCATCTCCTTTCCCATAGCCCTGAGCCAGCAATGGACGAATCCCAAGGTCCTGGACACGGGGCCAGTGTATCGCAGGACTTGCTGTTTACTTCCCAGCTTACGCCGGTACCAAATTATACTGCTTGGTGACAGAGGCACGTGTGCGTGAATAACTTGCCCAAGGTCGTTACCCGGAGTCGAACCCGCAACCTTCCGCTCTGTGTGCGGACGCGTTACCGGTCCGCCACCAGGTCGCACTATTATAAATAATAACTTTTTATAATTGGAATAATTATTATCATTAGTATTATTATTGTCATTTGTCATTATTATTGCCATAATTATAATTATAGCATAATAAAAATAATTGGTTTTGGCATTTATAAATCCCTGCAGAAACGAAGTACCTCCGAGCAACATATGACAATAATAATACTAATGATAATAATTATTCCAATAACAATAATAATTATAATAATAATAATTATAGATTGGACGGCAAGAGACCGGATGGAATCACCCTCATCCCATGGAAAGCCGGCAGATGTTTGGTGTGGAATGCCACAGTGGTGGACACGCTTGCACCGTCTAACCTTGCCGCTTCAGCCACTCGAGCCGGAGCAGCAGCTAGCCTGGCGGTTGACAGAAAGAACCAGAAATACAGCTCGCCCTCCTTGACGCTCATGTTTTCATCCCGGTGGCTTTGGAATGGTCCGATCCATAGCAAGGGCCTAGACTTTATCTCAGATTTGGATCACCGTCTTACACAAGCTACCGGAGAACCCCGAGAATCAATCTTTTTATTCCATGGCTAACCCAATTCATAAGTGTAGAATTCATTGGCAAAGGCGAAAACTGAGGTTTTGAAATTCTGTCTCGAAATCTTTGAAATCTTACAATGTTAGTTTCATTGTTCCTTTCAGATGAAGTACTTTACGGTCTTTCTCTACATGGTCATTGGATATGTCTGCGTTGATTCACAACGGGTTGAGATTGGTCAGGAGTCTCAGGACGATTGTAAAGCTGACCAGGATGCGATGAAAGCTGCTTCCGTTGACACCAATGAAACGATTATCGAGGATCAGGCGATCAGATCACTTTACGTTGACACTTCTGTCCAATCCTCTGAATGCACTTCAAATGAAAACGAAGCCTGTGAAAAACCATCATCAGCCGCAAAGTCAGTGGACGTGTCATCCGAGATAAAGAAGGGCGAGCAGGGAACACAGTTACGAAAGCCAGTAATTGATCTCTTATCGTTGCTGAACCTTTCTCATCGAAACATTTCAGCGAACCAACATTCGATTGGGGACAACAGAAGTTTACCCAGAACGTCTGCTCCTCAGCGGGATATAAGCTTGAAATCACAAACGAAGTTTGGGTGGTCATATCGAACGGAAAGCAGAGGGACGCTGGGTCATCGAAATGTCACAAATGGCACTATCGAAGGCTGGGAAGATTTGGACAATTTTTACGGCATAATTACACTGAAGGTCAAGGGTTACGTCGAAGCGCCGGCCACGGTAGAGTATCGTCTGATCCACAGCTACGTGGAAGACTTTTGCCGTAGCGCTGAGAGCTTTTTGGGAAATTTTGCTAATGGTTACTGGAAGGAAGTTGTTAGACTTCGCAAGCGTCATACTGCTTCCGTGGAAACATCTGCTGTTCTGAAGAAGTATTGGGAACTATCATTTATGGAATTTGGAACATACAGCCAAAGTGTGGAAGAAACTACCAGGGAACTTTACGAGTATATTGATTCGATACGAAACGGTTACAAAGATGGAGAGACCGTCGAGCGTGTGGTTACTTGGTTTGAGTGTCCCAATAAAGAGGTAGAAACGAAATTCAGTTCCTGGGATATGACTGGGATTGTGCAAATGTTCGCTGACCTCCTCTGCATGGTCATTGGATTCATTGGAGTCATATTTGTTCTGATCATGATACGCTGGCGCATAAAAACCAAGGTGAATAAGTTCAATGAGAGGTACAATGTCAAGAAAAATTCTCATAGAGAAGAACATATCTGATCAGCTCATAGGAAAAATGTTGGTCTGGATTGGAAGCATGGATAAGAAAAGATTTTAACCATCAGAAAACTTAGCAAATTACTAGATATACTTTGCTTCTCGGTTTAAAGCACGTCGAACATCCTTAAAATGTGTGTGAATGACTTTGACGAAAAAAAATCGTCATTATAACATTGAATCTGATTTTAGAATGTAACTCATTGAATGCCAGTTAGCCGATAAGCTTTTCTTTCAAATGTTTTTAGATTTGACTTCTTAAAATGCTAACTTACAGAAAATTAAAGATTCAATTTCTGGCCACAACGTCAACTAAACACTGAATAAATTAGGGCTAATAATTATGAGCCTTGAGTCGCAACCAATTTGAATTGTCCTCCAGTCTCCTACCATCTAAGAGCAACATTCCCATATTTCCGTGCCTCCTTAGCTGCTCTAAACTGTGGGAAGCTGTCTTTGAAAAGACTGCGATGGATCAAATCGCTTATGGTCGCATGTCGGTCGATGATGCAGCAAGTAGGCAGAAACATGATTGTTAAAATAATTCTCAGTCTTAATTTCGATGGAATTTCCTCAATACAACTATAAACTTCTACAGATGGCCTATAGTCCCTATAAATTGGACTTTTTATCTTGATTTTCAATTGCGTTTTGTTGCACATCCATATTATTATAATCAGTAGGCCTATTGTTACTTTTATTACCGTGTATTATAATCACATCTATTTCGACTATATCAATAATGTCAGCAACAATTTTAAAAGGCATGATAGAAGCAATTTATTATATCAGTTGGAGCTCACTTCAGATATATTCCAAGCATAAATTAAGGGTCTCTAACACTTGTTCCTTGGTCTGCTGGAAAATATATGACCTTGGATGCTACAGTGGTCCACGCATGTGCTGCTTCTTTCTCAAGAGCGATTTCAGTTAAGCAGGATTCTGTTCATAAGTCTGCAAAACGCGTGTATTACTTCCTTAAACCCACATGCTGGTTCACATTGCCTTTGAAACCCTTAGTCGTGTATGTTGGAGGTGCAATGTTTCACTCTGAGGTGGTTCGCTGCATTTCAGCTGACTGTGGGGTTCAACGTGAACCTAATTTCCTGTTCATATATGCTTTCCCATCTGTGTAACACGTCACAATTCTACTGCGTCCAGAGACACACTTCCGGGTACCTAAAGAGACTCGATGCCTTAAATCTCAACGATTTTCAATCTGCATTTAGCGCTTTAACGCTGTTGCCTTCCTTCAAAATCAGACAGTTATTTCCTTGATCATTCACTCATACAATGCACGCTCATCTTATGCTCAGCACAAGTTTGACAGTTGGGTTCTCTGCGATGAAGGGGGGGGGGAGATTCAGAACTCACGGAAATAGAGACTTGACTGTACGGCTCTCCAGCCTGATGGGGGACTGCTGAGCGCTGGTGAGGTCGACCGCATCAAAAGGTTTCCGGGTCGTGTCATACGAGCTGGGTTCCTCCCATCCGATTCCCGTAAAGCAGACTGGCTGCTGATGCTGCCCTCTTCAAAGCTATAATTAAAGACAAGGATCATGTTCTTCATAAATTTTTCACATAATTAGGCCTATAGACTTCCTGGCAAATACAATCTGCGCCCAAGGCCGCATCCATTTGAACTAATCAGTAAAAACAACAAAACTTCGTAACACGGATGCTGTATAAAAACGTTTAGGCCTACTAATCTTTTATTCCGCTGCTCTCTCTATGCTTGTTAACTGTCGCGTTGTGTCGACCGGTTATTTTGTCAGTGAAACGAATATATATATAGATATATATATATATATAAAAATAAAAATGAAACTTTCCAATAGTTTATCACGCAATCACGCCGAAACTCACGCACCGATTTTTGTGAAAATTTACCAAAACCTTCCATTCTGATAGCACCGTGTCTTAGGATTTCTTTTCGACGAAAAAACCCAACCTTTTCCACAAAAAAGTGAACTTTGCAATCCGTTCGTCCGCCATTTGCAACTTCAACCAAAGCACGCGCTTGCAAAATTTCAGAATTGTCTTTACCCGTAAAACACAGTGACGATACATCAATGAGGTTGCGTCCCGTGACGTCATAAGCGAGTCGAATATTACGAAAGCGGCCTTATAACATTCTTGGGCTATATCCGCTGTCAGTAAAGGACGGTGTGAGGGAGGGGGACGGAGGGGGAGGGGAGGGGGGGTAGGGGGAGGGGGAGGGGAAGGGGAGGGGAGGTCTTTTCTGCCACAGCAACGCGTGGCTGGGTACAGCTAGTATATATATATATATATAAGCTTATACGTGTTGAGACATCAACCTATCAGTGTCGTGCTTTCTCAGTTGTAAGTCCATCTGTCTGGAATAGTCTCCCGTTGCAGATACGCCTGCTGCCTAGGGTTGACTCGTCAGTGCTCTATACAAGCTCCTTAAAGCTTTTTTTGGTTTCACCGTGGTTGGACTGGGAGCGCTTCAGAGTGGATTTCTTGAAGGGGCGCTTTATAAATTCTTGAAATGAATGAATGTTCCTAGCAAATTCTAGCTTTTCAGAATGTTTTCGCATAGCAACCATGTATGATGACGTCGTGGCATTTCAAATTTGAGTTAGGCCTATACGATGAAACCGGTTTAATTCATTTCTTTTGTACTGAGGTCTATCATTCGCAATTTTTTTAAATCGCAATACTTTCTCTAACTTAGTTATTAGACCATCACTCTCTTTGGAAACGGTAAGGCCAGAAATAATAATTGATTTTAATAAATGAACTCGTAATGAAGAGCATTTTTGAGCGCATGCTGCATTCATTTCGACGGCTGTCCACTGAAAGAATTCCATTTTGAGATCAGCGTTGTTACAGTCTACGGAGTTACACATTAATATATCCATCCACCCAGGACCACCCTCTGTCTGTAACCTATAATCACCATGAAATCTGCTAAGCCTAAATAAAGATATCCGCTCGACAAGACTAGTGGATTCTGGTATTCTTAATTCGAAACATTGCGGGGTAAACACGCACACTGCGTGCCCGTACTCCAAACAATATGGCTGCCAACGAATGCAATAAAATTAGAGCGCAGCGACCTATCGACGACATCGCAACATGCATCCCAACATGCAAAGCGCTCAGTAAGTAAGTAAGCAAGCTAATCTACGTAAGTAGCAGCAGTAAAACGATGTGAATAAGAAACGCTTAATGTGATGTAGGCCTAACAATAAATCAAATTGGAGATACGCATTGTGACGGTTAATAGGCCCTATGTTTTAACGATAAAAGCTACGATAAAGCTACCGAAATAGAAGCGGGATTTATCGCGTGATGGTCGGTTAGGGCTCTGAAGGTTAGGCGTCGTGAGGGTCGATTAGGGTTAGTTTTAGGGTTGATGCAGTCATTCTGCTGAAATTGAAGCTGAATTGATGAGCAATAATTTTCAATAAAATAGAAGGTATATTGATGAAAAATATTTCTTGACGAAACAGAAGCGGGGCTGATTTATCGAACAAATTCCAGCCTAAACAGAAGCTGGATCGATTAAAAGGATTCTCGCCAAACTAGAAGTTGGATTATATTGCCCTTTTATTCGATTAGGCCTACTTACTTACTTATCTTGCACGTGGGCAATGAGCTTACTTACTTACTTACTTACTGAGCGCATTGCATGTTGGGATACACGTTGCGATGCCGTCGGTAGGTAGTTGCGCTCTAATTTATTGCATTCGTTTGGAGTACGGGCACGCAGTGTGCGTGTTTACCCATTGCGGCTGGATAAGGGTCAAAACATGTATTTGAAGCATTGAAGGTTGCTGTGGGGCAGGTTGCAGCGGTATTACAACCTTCCCCATGGAAAATGTTGGAACTTACCCCTGGTCATGTGCATAAGACGATTGGATAGAACGCCCAAACGCCACGCTCGACCACACAATTTTAGGTGCTTATCTTTTTGGTTGTTTTGGAGTGCTTAGAACTTCTTTGCCAGTTCAGTTATAGTACTTGGAATCTTTTGAAGTCACCGTGGTTCATACTTAAATAGCACTCTAGTACGTATGGCCTGGTCTGTCTGAAAATAAACAAACCATCATACCTCTGTTATCTAGGACCATAGACCTCTGTTTGTCTTGTCTTCAGCCGTCTTCGATCCGAAGACGCTCCAAAAACAAAGACTGACGTTTCAAAAATAATATTTACATGTATGTATTTGAAATTTTATACGTTAATTCAATTGGCATCACTGTTCGTTACAGATGAAGCACTTCGCGGTGTTTCTCTGCGTGGTCATTGGATATGCCTGCGTTGTTTTGCAACGGGTTGGGATTGGTGGAAACGATTTCAAAGCTGACCAGGATGCGATGAAAGCTGCTTCTCTTGACGCAAATGAAACAATAACCGAGGATAAGGCAATCCGATCAAAAGACAATTCTGCTTCTGTCCAATCATCTGATGGGACTTCAAACGAAACCGAAGATTCTGAGAAACCATCATCAGCCGCAGAGCCAACGAAGGTAAAGAAGAGCGAGCAGAGAAGACAGTTACGAAAGCCAGTAATAGATCTCTTGTCGTTGCTGAACCTTTCTCATCGAAACAACTCTGCGAACCAACATTCGATTGGGGACAACAGAAGTTTAGCCAGAACGCCGACTTCGATTCGAGACACTGGTATAACATCACGAATGATGATTTCGTGGAAATATCGAAAGGAAAGAAGAGGGGCGCTGGCTCATCAAAATGTTGCAAATAGCAGTGTTGAAAGTTGGGACGATTCGGTCACGCACGGGATCATTTCACAGGTGATTAAGGGTTACGTCGAGGCACCGACGAAGGTAGAGTTTCGTCTGATCCGTAGATACGTGGAAGACTGTTCATTCATTCATTCATTCATTTCGTGAATTTATATAGCGCTTCTTCAAGAAACTACTCAGAGGCGCTCCCAGTCCAGCCACAGCTAAAATAATAGGTTTTGAGCGACTTATAAAAAGCAGGTGAATTTAGTCTAGGCATAAGTCGCAAGTTTAGTGGGAGGCCATTCCAGATAGCGGGACCCACAGAAGAAAAGGCTCGGCGCTGTCTTGTAGAAGTGCGAGCTCGAGGAACCAAAAGCTCCCCCGTTGTCGTAGAGCGAAGAGCTCGACGGGCTGCAAGGTCAGAGACAGGTCGACAAAGAATAGACAGGTATGATGGAGCACAATCAGTAAGGCAACGCCAGACAAGTGCAGCAACTCGGTAAGAGATGCGCTGTGAAACAGGGAGCCAGTGAAGAACATCACGCATATAAGCAGAGACGGGGGCATATTTAGGAATGCGGCCAATGAGGCGAGCAGCCGAACGAAGAACTCGTTCAAGGCGCCCAATTAGTCCAAGTGGCAGACCCATGAGTACCGAACTGCAGTGATCAATTCTACTGGTGACAAAGGCATGGACAAGTGTCAGAGTAGCACTATGAGAGAGAGATCTTGAGACAACTCGGAGTTGCCGAAGAACAGCAGATGTTGCCGTAGCGCTGATAGCCAATTAGAAGATTTCGCTCCAGGCTACTGGAACGAAGTTGTTAGGCTTCGTAATCGTCGTGCGTCTCGTTTGGAGACATCTGCTGTTCTGAGAAAGTATCATGAAAGGAAATCGAAGGAATCTGAAACACATACACGAAGTGCGGATAGAGAGACCGTGGATCTGTACGAGCAACTTGAGTCGATACGAAACGGTTACAAAGAGGGAGAGATCGTCGAGCGTGTGGTTACTTGGTTTGAGTGTCCCAATAAAGAGGTAGTAACGAGATTACAGACCTGGGATATGACTGGGATTATGCAAATGTTCGCTGACCTCCTCTGCATGATCATTGGCTTCATTGGAATCATCTTTTATCTGATCTTCATACGCTGGCGCATGAAAAACGATGTGAATGATATGCATAGGCCTGTCAAGAAAATTTCTTATAGAGTGGAACATATCTGATCAGCTGATGGGAGAAATATTTGTATGAATTGGCAACATGGATAAAAAAGATTTTAACCATCAGAAAACTTCACAAAACTACAAAAAGGCCTACTTTGCTTCTCGGTTTAAAAAGCACGAACAACCTCAAACTGTGTATGAATGAATTTGACGATAAAGAATCGTCATTATAACATTGAATCTGGTTTGAGAATGTAACTCATTGAATGCTAGACTTTAGCCGATAAGCTTTCTTCCAACTGTTTTTAGATTTGACTTCTTAAAATGCTAACTTTAAATATAAAATATTCAATTTCTGGTCACAATCGTCAATTAAAGACTGAATAACTTGTGGCTAGTATTAACTTTTAGTTGCAACCATTGCATACATTTTTTGTCTTCCGGTCTTCTACCACGTAAAAGCATCATTTCCGTGGTCAGCTCCTTATAGCTGCTGGGAAGTTGTATTTGATTTGTTTGTTTGTATGTGCACTTGTTATAGCGCCCCTTCAAGCTCTTACTACACAGTGGCGCTCCCGAATGCAGCGCGGACACTGCATCGGAGTTTCACGTCGGAGCGCTGAGCAATTGTGAGTGAAGGACTTGCCCAAGGTCCTTACGCGGCGAGGTGGATTCGAACCTTGAACCTTCCGGCTACAAGGCAACGACGCTGCCACTACACCACCGCCGCACCGTACCCCACAAAGTCGCATCCGGGATTTGACTTGGGGGGGGGAGGGGTAGTAGAACAGAATGTAGCAAGCTCGGACATTCGACCAGTATAGCCTTGACTTTCGTCCAATCTGACCAGTACAGCCTTCAGTTTCGTTCATTTGACCAATACAGCCTTAAAAATTGAGTGCCCGCACAGTTTGACCAATACTAGCCTTACTTTTTCAAATTCGATGTCTGGCGTAAAAAAGTAAAAAAAAGTTTTAAAAAAAGTAAAAAATTTTTCTCCGGCGTATACAAAATGGACTACTCGAAAAAAGTTACTGAATTACGAAAAATCGCCGAGCCGAGCGGCCGGGATGGATATTTTACAAGACGGTGGAAAGCGGCGTTCATTGCTAAAATTGACGCCCACATCCGCGAATGCTGCGACGATGAATGCCCATGCAAGAATCCACGGCCGGATCGTCAACAAGGGCCGGGCACGATTACCGTCGTTCGTCGCCGGCGCAATGGCAACTCGCCCCCGTGTGATGCAAGGGCATGAGTGGACTACGACGTAGATATGGGATTACAATATCGCAAACGATTTTACACCGTTGGTTTATAATCGTCTTTGGATCAATCGAATATTATTATTTTTTTTCTCCGGCGTATAGAAAATAACTGAAAATGGAATATACAGCTCGGTCTAAAGACAAGAGATCCCAATATAAAATGGACTACTCATCGTATAATCTGAAAGAATTACGACAAATTCCTAAACAGAGAGGACAAAGAGGATACTCGAGTTTGCGAAAAGCGGAACTCATAGCGCTCATATCGCGGGGAGATCGACTAGGCGCTCGGGCTCAGGTCAACAAAACACCAGCGCATACTCCCGCCACTGTGCGAGAATTGCGAGAAATTGCAAAAAAGAGAGGTGTGCGAGGATACTCGAGATTAGCAAAAGCGGAACTTACGGCATTCTTGACTACTACTTGGAAATTTTTGCATCCGGGGAAAAATAAAATAGTTTTTTCGGATTGGCTGACTAGCGAGATTAGTCAGTTACCTCCGCAGATAAAACCGCCCATTCATAGGTTCAAACTTCGAGAGACTGCGACGGCTATCAAAGGGTTTACAAAAAGATACACGATCGATGGCAACAGCAGGATCGATGTTGCAACTTTTCTCAAGGCTGTAAGACCGCAGGTAGTTAGGCTGCTAGCGAAAAATCGGGGAGTAAAAGTTCAACTCGATCTCATGTGCGTAATGGAGAAAGTAGATATGAAAACCGGCGAAGTAGTAACGGCTGAGCCTAATTTCAAATCAAAGAGTGATATTATTTTAGAAGCAACCGATGTGAGGGAAATATATACCAACGCAGCGGATAAAATTAAGGAGAGCATGGCAAGTTTTCAGATGCGGGGGAGTAATTGGAGATTCAAAACCGTTTTGAAGTTGGATATCGATACGGTGGTATATAAACCGCTGAAAGGTAGTTCCTACATTCCACTCCCAGATTATTTAGCGAATAAAAAGGCTATTATTAATATGAAGAACAAAGATGAGGAATGCTTCAAGTGGTGTGTAACGAGGGCTGCAAACCCCGTTGAAGAACATCCTGAGAGAATTACGAAAGAATTAATTAGACAGTCTGAGAAACTCAATTGGTCTGGTATTGAATTCCCTGTAGCAGCGGATGCTAATGTGCTGAGTAAGTTTGAGCGAAATAATAATATTAGTGTTAATGTTTTTGGTTACGAGAAAGATGTGAATGTATACCCACTATATATATCAAAGCATGAGAATGATAGGTGCGTAGATCTATTACTCATTTCTGATGGAGAAAAGAAGCATTATTGTTGGATCAGGAATTTCAATAGACTGATGGCGGTGAAAACAGAAAATACTACTACATCAATGTAGGGTAAAGTGGGGTAATTTCGGCACCTTAAGCAGTTTTTCGAATATATGTTATGTCATTACATTTATAAGATCCACTGAGGTTCCTATAGTTAGCTGCAACCCTAAGCAATGAAATGGCGCCTTTAAACTGTGAATCGGCTTTCGCAAATTCACGATACAGCATGAGAAGTGAAGGCGTTCAGATGCCGAAATTACCCGCAGGGGAGGGTAATTTCGGCAAGGCATGTGGGTAAATTCGGCACGGGTGACGAAATTAGCCAAACAGAAGATAACCATATGTTTCAAGCAAGCTAAATGAAACAGATGGGTCGAAATTGTGGCTACATACGTGTTTACTTGCATTCATTTATGCTTGTATTTGCACTTGCTATAACGCCCCTTCAGGCTCTCTGTACTCAGAGGCGCTCCCGACTGCATCGCGGACACTGCATCGGAGTTTCGCGCCGAAACGCTGAGCAAATTGCGAGTGAAGGACTTGTCCAAGGTCCTTACGCGGCGTCTTGAGGTGGATTCGAACCTGCAATCCTCCGGCTGCAAGGCATTGAAGGCAACGAACATACCCACTACGCCACCGCGCCCCATGGCACATGTCATAACACGAATTTGCGACAGCCGATTCACAGTTTGAAGGCGCCATTTCATGGCACAGGGTTGTAGCAAACTATTAGATCCTCAGTGAATCTTATACATGTAATAACATCACATAATATTATAATTAATATATTCAAATACTGCAGCCTACACTCAGACGCTGTTATCTTCTTCTTCTTTCTTCTTTATTCTCTTCCGTCAGCCGAGTGACGACGATGAGGCTCCTACATGACTTCTCCAAATTTCTCTATTTCTGATGGAGGTCTTTTGCTCTTGACATGTCAATATTCATCTTTCAGGTCTTCCTTCCTCTTCCTTGACGCTGTTATACGCGCTGCCTTTAATCCAAGCACTTTTTGTACCAGCTGCTATGGTTCCTATGGGTGCTCTAACTCAATGAACTCTGGCCTGATTCTCACTCTGGGAAATATTATCATTGGTGCTATGTACAGAATTAGCCGCTGGCTGAGACGCAACAAACGGTGATTATTGTCTTCCCTTATCTGTGTCAGTTTTAAAACCGCCGACGTTTTGTTTTACACTTTGACTAATCACTTCCTCTGGCTTGTGACAAAATTTATTAGTGACAGTGGATTCATCTACGTTGAAGATCCGAAACTGCATAGGCCTAGCAACTGCTCTCTTTGAACGCCCATCAACTAGTATACCGACCTTACTGAAAACTTAATCTCATCGTTCGACCACTGAGCACATCGTCTCCGTTTAGACTTTAGAGCTTGGCACAGTTCTCTGACTCAAATCATCATCCATTTTGCCTGAATAAACCCTTGTGCGTTTAATTACACAACGGCTACTAACACAACTAAACAAAATAATTAACACGCTAACTATTGAAATATGGCAGAATGGTAATTTCGGCACCATCCCTGGGCAAATTTCGGCACTGCCGGAATTAGACAAGATTGCAGTGCCGAAATTTGCCGCATATGTAGGCATCACTCTGTAAGTAGGTAAAATAAATAATCTGTAGCTATAAATCGTATTATCGTTCAGCATGATGCACCCTGGTGACCATACTTTTAGAAAAATCAGTACTTTTAATTATGTGACCGACACCAAATTTTCAACACAGCTTTCTCTGAATTGAAAAATAATTGCGAAAATGCTTCAAAACAAAAATGACTTAACAAAAGTGCTTTGAATGCGATTTATAATTGGTTTTTGAACTTTTATAATATTGTAATGTTGAGATCTATGACGTCAAACCATAGACGAATCTTAGTGCAAGATAGTTTCTCGGCTACAGGGGGGGTGCCGAAATTAGCCCCATGCCGAAATTACCCCACTTTACCCTACTATTGCAAAAGATGCTTGATAGGGTTCAGTAGAAAAGAATCGCTTCACAAACATACTGAGTACTGTTCGCAGCAGGACGCCCAACGAATAGAACTTCCAGAACCTGGGACTATGCTAAGTTTTACACATTATTATAGAAAGATGCGTGTACCGTTTTTGTATTTTGCCGACTTTGAATCGTTCATCAAACCTATCGGTACATGTCAGCCCGTTCCTAGCACGTCTTACACCAACAAGTATCAAAAACATACGCCCAGCTCGTTTTGTTATCATTTGAAATGCTTCGACGATGAAGTTTATTCCCAAGAGCCGGTGCGTTTTACAGCTGAAAACGAAGACGATGATGTTGCTCAGTTATTCATAGACTCTATCGAAGAAAATGTAAAACGAATATACAACGAGTTCAAATTCCCCAAGAAGATGATATTCGGCAAGAAAGAGCAGGTGCTCTTCGACTCGGCTACTGTTTGCCATATATGCGAAGGAGAATTTATAGGCGATGAAAAACGAGTACGAGATCACTGTCATTTGACTGGAAAATTTAGGGGCGCCGCTCACAACCTTTGTAATCTGAAATACAAAGTCCCCAAGTTCTTCCCCGTCGTATTTCACAATTTGACAGGTTATGACAGCCATTTATTTATCAAGAAATTACGAGGTGAACACGGCGAGAAAATCAAATGCATTCCCTGCAACGAAGAAAAGTATATCTCATTCAGCAGAGAGGTCGTCGTCGATAAGTTTGTAGACGCAGATGGAAAAGAGAGAGAAGTCAAGCGCGAATTACGTTTCATCGATAGTTTTAGATTCATGCCCTCGAGTCTCGACGCGTTATCGAAAAATCTTCAGAAAGACCAGTGCAAGAATTTAGGGAAATTTTTTGAAGGTGAGAAGCTGGATCTTTTACTCAGAAAAGGCGTTTACCCGTATGATTACGTCGACGGTGTTGAAAGATTAAACGAAACCGAATTGCCGCCGAAACATGCCTTCTATTCAAAACTAAACGATTCGGGTATTAGTGAAAAAGATTACGCGCACGCGAAAACGGTATGGAACAAATTTGAATGCAAAACATTACGCCAATATCACGACTTGTACAATTTATCGGATGTTCTATTATTAGCGGATGTCTTTGAAAACTTTAGAGACGTCTGTATGAAGAACTACAACCTAGATCCTGTGTGGTATTATACTTCGCCGGGACTTGCTTGGGATGCGGCGTTGAAGACGACTGGCGTAGAGTTGGAGTTGTTGAGCGACTACGATATGTTACTGATGATCAAGCAGGGAATACGAGGAGGCGTTAGCACGATTTCACATCGATACGCGAAGGCGAACAACGAGTACATGGGAGAAGCTTTCAATCCCACCCAGCATTCAGTATTCATTCCATACTTGGACGTGAACAACTTGTACGGATGGGCGATGAGCAAGCCGCTACCAACTCATGGGTTCGAATGGATGAACGATGGCGAATTGACTGATTGGAGAAACATTACCGAATGAGATGGAGTGGGATGTGTGTTAGAAGTCGACTTAGAATATCCAAAGGAATTACACGACCTGCACAATGATTATCCTCTGGCCCCCGAGAGTGTAAAACCCGCGGGATCGAATGTGGCGAAACTCATTCCAAACTTGAACGACAAAAAGAAGTACGTCGTTCATTACGGAAATTTAAAATTGTACGAACGTCTCGGATTGAAAATCGTAAAAATACATCGAGGAATAAAATTCGTGGAAAGTGCCTGGCTGAAAAAGTATATCGATCTGAATACCAACCTGAGAACGAAAGCTACGAACGATTTTGAGAAAGACTTTTTCAAGCTGATGAATAATAGCGTTTTCGGCAAAACAATGGAGGCTATCGAGAATCGAGTTGACATACGATTGGTGAGTGATGAGAAGGAAGCTACCAAGCTAGTCGCGAAAACTAATTACGACAGACGAACTATTTTCGACGAAAACCTCATCGCTGTTCACATGAAAAAGACCAAGTTGTTTTACAACAAGCCGATATATCTAGGGATGTGTATATTAGACACCAGTAAGACGCTCATGTATGATTTTCATTATAATTACATCAAGGCCAAGTACGGAGATAGGGCTAAGCTATTATTCACCGATACCGATTCTTTGGCGTATGAAATAAAAACGGAAGACTTCTACAAAGATATTTCCCGCGATGTCCAAAGTATGTTCGATACTTCAGACTATCCGAGAGATCACCCATCCGGCATAGAAACGGGTGTAAATAAAAAAGTGGTTGGTATGTTCAAAGACGAGGCTGCGGGAAAACAGATTGAAGCATTTGTCGGGCTGCGATCCAAGTTGTACTCTTACAAAATGGCGGGCGAAGACTACAAGAAATGTAAGGGGTCATTGCATAATTACGTAACGCCGAAAATGACCGTTTTCGACCCACCCACCCACTCTGTAACGCTTCATAACGTTTGCCTTGACCCACCCACCCACCCTCCTCAGCGTTACGTAACGATTGCTACGAAAAATCAGTTGAGATTTAGGTCTATTATTGGCTTATATGAGCACGTAATTATAGTTCATATTTTCATAGCGAATTTAATACAGCCTAGTAGACTATGTGAATTGTAGGCTAATTTGGCAGTAGGCTAGGACTACATTATACGAAATGTTTTATTTATAATTAATAATTATAAATATGAATGACAGTCGTGTTTGAAATGTAGCCTATTGTGCATAAAGAGTATACAGGCTTCTATTATAGGCCTATTTTACACACTGGTGAAAAGTATCATGAGCTATAACCTACTCTTTAATTAATCAAAATTATGATTAGGCCTAACTAATTATTTGCTTATTCTGGGCACTTCCATAATAATTAGGCTACTAGTCCTAATAGAAATAGATCTTGGCTTAGTTTCGTTGAGCACAATTTTAAATGTTTAAATTTGTGTCCACTAAGTAGGCATAAAATGATTTTTTTAAATATGCGTCAAAGTGGTTCCTCAATGTCAGGAATTCAAGGAGATATTAGGCTTACCACGTTGTTCCGTTGGTAAAATTATCACAGATCCAAACAATTCGAACAGCGGTTTCCGGTTTGCACAAACGGGAGAACAATGACTTGGCATGTAAAAAAATTCAAGGCGTTACGTAACGTTCAGCTTCCCCCACCCACCCACCCCCGTAACGTCTCGTAACGTTTTCAATGACCCCACCCACCCACCCTCGAGCGTTACGTAATTATGCAATGACCCCTAAAGGTGTGAAAAAGAACGTCGTCAAGAAATCAATCACTCACGCAGATTACAAAGACTGCGTGTTTACGAAAAGACAACAGTCGAGAGCGATGAACGTCATTCGATCCTACCGCCATGAAATTTACACCGAAGAAGTAAATAAAATAGCTCTGTCCGCCGACGACGACAAAAGAGTAGCCTAATAATGGACGACGGGATCCATACCCTAGCCTATGGGCACTACACGCTGAAAACTAAACAAAATAAAGAATAATTTACACTAATATAAAATGGATGCGGCAAAAAAAGTGTGTACCAAATGCAAAATAGAAAAAAGCTTGGACGAATTTCACAAAGATCATACGCAAAAGAGCGGGTATTACCCCAGCTGTAAAATTTGTAAAAATGCCAAAGTGAAAGAGCTTGCACACAAATACGCGAGACAGGAAAATAGGGAGACAAAAGACACAAAAGTTTGCAGTCGGTGTAAGGTAAATCAGAAC
The DNA here is from genome assembly GCA_945859605.1 of Lumbricus rubellus. NCBI lineage: Eukaryota > Metazoa > Annelida > Clitellata > Crassiclitellata > Lumbricidae > Lumbricus > Lumbricus rubellus. Next base: position 54,556,776 of record OX243813.1, on the reverse strand, counting down.
ATATCGGAATACGTCAACAATCGATTTCAAAAAGATGGAAAGGCGAATGAATGCAAAAATTGTAGACGTAAATATTATCTCGCCTGCGTAGAAGCTCGAAAGCTCGTTAGTTTGTGAAACATCTAGATGAAATATTAAAATGAGCTATACAACTGTGAAAAACATAAATGTCGAAGGCGTAGTTCTCCCAAATCATCCGTTGACGAATTTTGAACTACTAGATGCCGCGAAAAAGCTCAATATCCCTAATTTCCGAGGAGTATTTCTCAGAGACGAGCTGCCGAAGAAACCTAGACGGACTGAATGCGGGATATTGAATCTAGACGATTCTAATGGAACTGGCTCGCACTGGGTCGCGTTTTCAAAGAACGGCAAGGATAAAATATATTTCGACAGCTATGGCTTGTCCCCTCCTACAGAACTGCTAAAATATTTGCAGAGTCCTGTGTACTACAATAGCGAACGCGTGCAGCCCGACGACGAAGTGTTTTGCGGCCATTTATGCCTGCACGTCCTGAAAAAAACATGTAAAGATGGAGTGAATTTTCAAGAAGTTATAAACAGCCTGCATTAAAATTTATTATATGTAAAAAATGCCTGTTGATAAATTTGGTCATACAGATTCAGGATCTACGCAAAGAGTAATTGCTGGAGGAGTTACTGAAAGTCAAGTAAATAGTACTTTTCTAAGGCTAGATGGAGCAAACCCGGCGACTGGCGATCTAAATATGAGTGGTCATACTATTAGAGGTCTGCCTACAACGAATACACCGAATACAGCGAATACAGCGAATACTCCGGAAGCGAGGATAGATGAGGCCGTGAGTCGGGGGCAAGTAATAGATTTACTGCGGAATCACGGCGACGTCCCGACCGACAATAATCATTTGACGAATAAGAAATACGTCGATGAACAACTTAGTTCGAAAGTGGCGACGGTGGTAGGGCCTGCGGTTAGCGCTTACAGTTCAACTCAACAGGCTATACTCGCTAGATCTCACACTGCAGTTACTTTTGACGTAATCAGATGCGGTACCGCAAAACACGGTATTGAACAGGGTATCGGAACGACTTCTTTCTTCCCCAGTAAAGCCGGGTACTATATCGTTTCGGCGTACATAGAATTTTGTAACAATAGTAATACCGCGTATGGCACCGTCCACCTGTATAAAAATGGGGTGTCGTACATGCAAATTGCGGGCGGAGGGAGTACGAAAGGTTCGCAAAACCATTAAATCGGTAGTAACATAGTTTTTCTAGACGAGTTCGATTACGTCAACATACACGCTTTTTCATCCATCGCTACGAACATTTTGTGTAGGGACTTTTCAGCGGCATTCTTACGTCCCTGAATTAATAAAAACTATTATATTCAAAATGCCTGTTGATAAATTTGGACATACGGATTCAGGATCTACGCAAAGAATAATTGCAGGGGGCGTTACGCTGTCCCAAGTAAACAGTACTTTTCTAAGGTTGGATGGTGACAACAACATTACGGGGGATATAGATATGCGTGGTCATCATCTCGTTGGCTTACCGACTGATTACCCTTCAGCGAGGAACGGCGACGAAGCCATTAGCTTTACTCGGGCTACTGCCCTAGTCGTTGATAAAACAGCGGATATCGCTCCTAGAGATTACGTTTCGGGTATGAGGGTATCTCCGGGCAATCTAGTGAGAAATACGACGAGCGGTATTACATATAGGTTCGAAGGAACGGCTGGAGCTATAACAGCGGCACCAGCATTGTCCCCGAATTGGCGGCCTACAACCGGACCGGCTATTTGTGTGTTGAAGGAGGGCGGAGGGGGAGCATCCACAATCGTAAGTGGTGGCGCATTCTCGGGCACATATGCAACGCATGGTGGTGCATTCGGAGGCGTATATCTAATGCACCGTCAATTAACGGTCGTTGCTATCAATACGGATTCAGCGTATACGACGTCCTTGGGCTTAATAACTATTCCTCGTACGGGCGTATATCGACTTGGCGGATTCGCGAATTTCTTGATAGGAAATGACAGTCCGGGCGAAAAAATAATCAGAATTTCGTATGACAAAGACGGGATACATAGTAACAAACTTTTTGAATGCATGGCTGGCGGATCAACGGTTGGCAGCAGAATATCGCTCGTATTACCAACCGTCGCCATATTTTTCAACGCCAACGATAAGCTCGGTATGAGGGTATATTCTGTCATATCCGGAAACAGGCAAGCAGCCGGTCGCCTTCTTCTCATGGGCGGAGCCGGATTGCAGGTCGAGTTTTTGTACTAGGTAACCATAGATACCTATCGTTCATATACGCGCGATAGGTATCTGTAAGTCTCATTATTCTTCGGCGTTATCTTTCTTCAATATACCACACTCATTTTCTGTCCGTCCGATTGAAACCTCAGTAACTTGTCCGAAATCACCATTGCGTACGCTTCCGTATTAGCTGGCGGCGCCGTATTGAACGTGCCTTTGATCTGGATATCGACCACCGATGACTTCAGACGCTCGGATTGCTTGCTCACGTCAAACACCATAATCGGAAACAGATCTTTGAAGTCCGAGGGTGTGATATTGCATTGCGTCATTAGTTCGTCCATTCCATAGTATTTTTCACTGAACGCGGCTGCTGCTCGGTACGCCCGCGCGAATTGTTGATTCGGAAATGATAGATTATAGTCGACAACTGGGTATCGGTCCTGGTTCATCATCACGAACATGTTCTTCAGATCGCAATGATTGAAAATGGATGGATTTTGTACTTGATCGCCGCTTTTGTCGGTTTGAAAACCCAAGATGATGTACCTAGGCTTCTCGGGTAATGTCTTGACGCTAAGTCTCCAGCTAAAATTAGTCGACTGTGCGACGGAGGTGGTATCGCATTGACGGGCTCTGTACGCAACTGGCAACGACGCTTTCGATTCGATAGTTTTGTACAACTGCATCTTCTCCATATCCGCGGGAATAACGTGCGGCATGAACCATGAGATTTTATCCAGCCTAACTTTCCCTGCGGCCGCGATGGCGAGTCTAAAAATTGCGTCATCATCGGCTTTACGAACCAGAGTTAGCGTATGTTTCACACCGAAAACAACCTTGTCGTAATCATCGCAAAATCCGAAAATATGCTTCAATGGAACTACAAAGCTGAAAGTACCTTTGGCATTTGGTTTTTGAATTATATACGCCTGTCTCACGGCGAAACCTTGATTATTCGCGATAGCAGCCGTCGCCCCGCTGTCCTTGTACCACAACTGATTCAAACCTTGAGCTAGTTGAAAATCATTCGGGTACTTGAGTAATCCGAGCATCGTCGTTGCTTGACCCGGGTAAAATAACGATTCAATTTCCTGATTCGACAGGGAATACGAAATTTGACTGAAAAGATGCATGAGCCCATTATTCGTAAGAGTTGCTTCATCGGCATCAGCGTAGGAGGTGTTGTTGTTATCCGCCTTCGTCAATCTACCCTCGAACAGCAGGTAAGATTCTGCTGGATGACAAAATAGATCTTGAAGTTCGATATTTATTCTAATCTCGCCGGAGGTGTTTAGATTCGCCCCCGATATCGGCTCATACTCGTACCATTCGTAGCGTTCGACGCTTTCATCGCTCAATGGTTGTTCGGTAAATCTCAGAATATCAGATGATTGCATTTTTACTACTACGCGATAATATTTTTTACGCGACCTTCATTCCGGCGCCGTTTAGCGAGCGTACTAAATCTTGTATCGATATGGCGCCGTTCTTCTTCAGACCATCCCCCATCATCAGATTATTGATATTCGGGATATTCGGGGTCGACCCGACGCTACCTACGCCACTCAGCCGGTCTAAAATTTGTCTAGTTTCTGGCGTAATTTTCTTGGAGGTGGGAGTAGGTGCAGGAGTCGTAAACAGTTTGGCTACTGCTTTGTCCACTAATCGTTTGCCAGCGTCGATTGCGGTTGTTTTCCCAACATCGATGGCCTTTTTCCCAATTTCTTTCGCCACGTCTTTACTCGCGTTGAGAGCGGTCGTTGCTAATTGTTTGGCGGCGTTCGACGTAACTAGTCGTTTGAAAAATCCTGAAATTGTATCGAATATTCCCGATCCGCCGATAACGTATTGTTTCCTATACCTCCTTCTATTAATGACCTGCATTTTACAATGTCATCATTATATTTTTGTAAGCATCATTACTCAGCACTCCCTGCCTCAATAACGCGTCGCACATCGCCACGATCTCGTTTCTCACGCCGGTATTGCCTGCTTTGAAGCTATGAAATCTCAGCTCCAGCTGTTTCGCTAATACGTTGGGATCTTCGGAAATAACGATTACACCACCCACGCCTTTACCCACCGCATTACGAGTCCTCTTTTCCCATATCGGCTTGATAATTTCTCTATATTTGACGCTCGCAGATGCTTTGGGTTTGTTGGGATTTTTTGGCTGTCTGATAGCATCCGACGCGAGTAGAATCTCGGCGTAATCGTCTCTATCATTATTATCGTATATCGACGTGTTCGGCTGTTTCATCGTCAACAACTCCCAAAGCCCCGGTGTTCCGCTATACGTCTTATTTCCAACCGTCACATCGTCTCCTTGAATAAAAATCGGAGTATCGCCGATGTAGAATTGACCATTTTTTGATCGTATTCCGAACGTCGTGTCTACGATTTTTCTATCGGAGGCGTATTGATGAAGGTACTTGGTGGCTACTTCACCTAATTCTAAAGTTCTAATATCCTCGGTCGGATCGTCGCTATACGCTTCTATCGAGGGATACTGAGGAAATTGAACCTTCAACGACGCGGGAAGCGTCTGTAGTGCGTTTGATGTGGCTATCGAATTTTCTTTGATGGCGGATAGTAGGACATTCTGCTCTTTGGAAATTGCGGATTGCGAATCGACGATAGGCTTGTACAGCTTGGTTAATTCTTGTTGCAGCCCCGAATCCCCCAATCTCTCCGATAAAAAGTTTTGTTGAATATTCTTCTTGGATTTCAGAAACTCTTCGACTATGAAATTTCTTTTCGCCGGGTCATCTATCTTTAGAAACGACATTTTTAATAAAAAATTTAATGTTTTTCGACATGTTTTCCGACGTGTTTTTCGACGTGTTTTTCGACGTGTTTTTCTACATGTTTTTCGACATGTGTAAAAACACAAGTTAGACGTATTTTCAGACATAGCGACATACGTCTACATAGGTCTACAAAACTCTACAAAACTCTACATGATTTCATACATTGTTCACGTTAGTCGTCTTTTTCACAGATTCGGTATTTTTCTCAAACATGCTTTGAAAGGACTGCCTGACTTCCTCTCTTCCCCGATCGATGAGTGATTGTTTCGTTTCCTCGTCCATCGCGGCTGCCGCAACTTTCGACTTACTTTTAATTTCTTCTTTCATGCCATTGAATTTTTCAATCTCGCTTAGAATCAGAGAATATTCCTCGTCTGAAATATGATCATCCACGAGTGCTTTTGAAATATAGTCGCTGATCGTGTTGAGCTTCGCATCAGCTAGCGTTTTGATCTGTTCGTGCTTCTCCGCCTTCAGGGCGAGCTTTTTACAGATTCGGCTGCCGATTATACTCAATAGCCCCGCACCTAGCGCTGTCCCTTCCATAGCGATGGCGATGGGGGTTGCAATTATGGTGGCTAGTACGCCGATTCCCGAAATTCCGAGCCCCATCGTGACCGCTATGAGGAAGTTGTCTACTACGCCGATTACGCTCACACTTCTATGGTACTTTTTACTCAACGCTGCTCTTTTGTCTCGTTCTTGCTCGATCTCCTTTTTGATTTCGCTAATCTTCTGAAGCCGATACGTTTGTGCGGACCCTGCGGCTATTTGTATTTCACCTTCTGGCGCAGAGGGCGTTATATTTGTTAGGTTTGGATAGAGTTTGATGCCTTCGTATTCCATTCTTTTATTTATTAGCAATATATATTTTTTACCGCTGATAATTTACACAGCATAGCGAATCTCCTTCGTTTATCGTTACTGCCGAATCGGAGTTGTTTTGAATGGAAACTATGATATCATCAATCACATCTTCTGAAATCACTCCGTCTAGTAGGCTGCATCGTCGTTCTTTGATAGCCTGTCTGAGGGAAACGAGACAAAGACCGGCCGCCATTTCTACACCGAGTCCAAGCCTTAGCGTATTTGCCGCCTTTGGCTGTATCGTGATATCATTTTGCGCAAAAATCTCCCATCGCAGTCCTCCTAGTTGTCTTACTGGAGTGCGAGTAACACCGCTCGTAATCTTCCAAAAGACTGAAACGGGCTGCGTTCTAACCTCTGCCGGTCTAGTTGGTTTTGTTCCAAATTTGTGTATTGGTCTCGACATTTTTTAATAGAATAGATTATAATATCATGCCAAGAATCGGAATGTTTCGAAACGGAGAGTTGGGGCCCAACAAAAGTCCTTCACCTCTAGCATAGCCCGACCCTGTTTTCATGTACAGCCCGGATGCCGTTATTGAGCTACCTTTTTGCCACGGAGACAAGTACAGACCAGATCCGGCTGGTCTTATTTTGCACGCTATGTCGCCTTTCTTGACATACATTACACCCGAACCGCTGATTTTATCCACAATCTTAGTAGTTGCCGCGGAGCCGAGACCACTTAGTGCTCCCATCGCCAAACTTGGCAGTGCATTAGACAGAAGGAACCGTCCCGCTGTCGCTAGAAACGGAAGTATAGCGCCTATGAATCCACCTTCGACTTTCTTGTTGTTCTCCAATTGCGTTTTACTCATTTTAATAATCATGCCAGTTCCTTTTTGGTAGGCTGCTGCCATTTTATTGATTTGCGCCTGGGTGAGAGCCAAAACGTGTTCGCCATTCAAATCATCGTGCGATAGTTTGATACTCACGCCGCTCCCCGCCTGAAGTGCTCTTTTAATTTTGTCTTGCTGCGCTTCTGAAATATTAACTTTTACGCCCGTGTAACGATTCATTTTATTAATAAATTACAAAAACTTTCAAACTTCTCTGATGTGAAATCGAATCGCTAATTCTTCACCTCGAAGATTTAGTAGGTTCCCGTGTTGGTCTGTGAGCCTCGTTTCCATCGTTGAAATTGTAGATAGCAAAATCGGGAGATATATCAAATTATGCGGCACTTCGATAATCTTGTAACCCGGGCCTACGTTTGGGAAAAAAGAATATATCACGTTTTCCGATGTTCCGTTAGTGTACGAAGACCCGATAATGTCGCTGGTCACTCTCAGGCTGCTTACACACATTATATTTACCAACTCCTCCGATTCATTATATCCGCCGTCATAGATCCATTTGTGGAAACCTAGAACCTTTCCGATCGAATTCTTTGGCGTAAAGTCAACCAAATAACCTGCTGCGATATTTACCACAGACCTCAGCGTATTGGTGTTTGGTGTTATTGAGATACAATATTCCCCATTTACTCCGTCGTAATGTCCATTCCCCTTCATGACTCTCTGTATATATTCGTTGATATCCGTTATTTCATAGCAACCCTCTGGAACTTCAATTTTTACCCAATCTGTGTCGCGATTTGGTGAATACCGAAAGACGTTGTTTGTCGCGTCGATATTTGGAAAAGAATAGTACGTCTCGAGAGCAACTAAGGCCATTTCATATCTCTTATTCTTCTCCAGTTCGAGTAGTGGATTAAACTTCGTTCTGATTCGCGTGCTCTTTTCGCTTAGAAAAATGGAAAATGATGTTTTTGGTTCCGTGTTACAGGCCGTCTTTTCCGTGTTTTCCGATATCTGTTTGAGAAGCGATGATTCCATTTTTACTATACAATACAATTTTACAATGGCGGATCCTCGATTATATAAAATTCGTCGAGCCCGCTTCGGTATTTACCATTGTACTTGTCGCTAGTCAGGTCTAAAACCACGAATCCATGAGGTTGTTCCCATACCGTTTTGCATAGTTTTCTAAATTCATCTTTCGACATGTCTGTACTCACGTGATCGTTGTAAATATGATTACAATTTTTCAGGTCTTGTTTGAACAGGCAAATAAAGTTCGCATTTTCTCTGATTGTTTGGCGCGGTAATTTGAAATAATTCTGGGCGAGGTAAAAACAATTTACATTGCTATGCCTGCCCCGATTATAATACGTTTCACATTTGTTTTGTTTTTCTAATTGAAGATCATCGAAAATCATCAGGTTCTTCTTTTCGGCGCTCAGATCTCTCGGGTCTGGTACATCGTCGGCGCTCTCAAAGAACTTGGCAATTATATCGGATTTAGCTTCTGAATTTTTTGCCATTTCCTCCATAACGAGGTCTGGCGACGCATTTAGACCCACGATTTCATCTCGGTGATCAAACAGCCGAACGATCGCTTCTTTCGGCAATTTTTCTTCGTATGCTTTTTTAATAATGCGATATTCCGGTTGAAACAGAGAAGTACCGAATACCTGCAAGTTATTATAATCCAACCAGTCTGGCCTGAGTAAAAGATTGAGAAGAAGCGTTGTTTTTCCACACGCCGATTTCCCAACTATCAAACCGCGTATGCTTTTGGGTAACAACGGATTATTGAATCTTTTCGAGAGCGCTGTGCCCCAACTCATATCTCTAATCTCCATTTTAAAAATATATATTATTAAAAAACGAAATGTATTGCGTAAAATGTAAAGAACAGACCGAGACGAGAGATGTGCAGAACGCCGTGGCTAATAATGGGAGATCGATGCTCAGAGGTGTTTGCGTCGTATGCGGGAAAACAAAAACTCAATTCGTGAAGGCGTCTGCTATTGCGCAAGGCGGAGATCTAGTTAGTTCGCTGAACGCTGCCACTAGCAACATTAAATTACCTTGGGCTAAATTTCCGGGCGAATTACATTTGCCAGGCCATCAGTTTACTGGTCCCGGTACTAGACTAGATTTGCGTCTGAATAGCAACGAAACCCCCAAAGATTGGAGCAAACCTATAAACAGGGTAGATAGCGCGGCATATATTCACGACCTGGCATACAATCAACACACTGATACGGCTTCTAGGAATGTCGCTGATAGAGTAATGATAAACCAGTTGAATAATATACCTAATCCAAGCTTGCGGGAACGCGTAGAGAGGGCGATAGTCAAACCCATCTTGTCAGCTAAAACAAGCCTAAGTTTGGGTTTAAAAAAAGCCTAGAATTACAGCAGAACCTGAAATGGACTAATCAATTAGCGAATGAATTACACAAACCAGTAGTAAGACATTTTAGGACGAGGCGGGTCCGTGTTGGCGGGATTGACCAGATTTGGGCGGCTGATCTAATCGACATGCAGGCTTTCGCTAGAGATAATGATGGCGTGAAATTTCTATTGACCGTCATAGATGTGTTTTCGAAATACGGATGGATCGTTCCATTACATGACAAGAGTGGGAAGTCAACAGCTGATGGGTTCGCGAAGATACTCAGGGGCGGTCGACAGCCATCGAAAGTTTGGTGCGACAAAGGGAAAGAATTTTATAATAAAAATGTGAAGAATTTAGTCGAGTTGTATTCTACCGAGAACGAGGGAAAATCTTGTATCGTAGAAAGATGGGTGCGTACGATGAAAGAGAAGATGTTCAAATACTTTACGGCTAATTCAACAAGAAGATATATCGATGTATTAGATGAGATGGTTAGTAATTATAATGACACGAGACATTCTTCGATCAAAATGACCCCCGCGAAGGCTAGTATGAAAGTGAACGAAAAGACTGTATTTATGAATTTATACGGCGATGAGATTTCAGAGCCTATTACGCCAAAGTTTTCAATCGGCGATCGAGTCAGAATAACTAGAAAGAAGAATATTTTTGAGAAGGGTTATACGACTAGATGGGTGGAGGAGGTTTTTGTAGTATCTCAGGTTCAATACACAGATCCGCCAACTTACAAGATTACTGATTCTGCGGGTGAGGAAATACAAGGCTCTTTTTACGACCAGGAGCTACAGAAAACAACTCAAGAAATATTTAGAATCGAAAAAGTGATTAGGAAACGCGGGAAGAAATGTCTCGTGAAGTGGTTGGGCTACCCAGACTCGTTCAACTCGTGGATTGATACTGAAGACTTGGCGACATTGTGAGACGATTATAAACCAACGGTGTAAAATCGTTTGCGATATTGTAATCCCGTATCTACGTCGTAGTCCACTCACGCCCTTGCATCACACAGGCATGAGTCGCCATTGCATTGACAATTAACGACGATGATCTCGTTGTCGATCAAACTAACATCACACGGGAGTGAGTTGCCATTGCGCCGACGACGAACGACGGTAATCGTGCATGGACGTTGTTGTCGATCCGGACGTGGATACTTGCATGGGCATTCATCGTCGCAGCATACGCGGTTGTGGGCGTCAATTACAACAATCAGCTCCGATCTCCGCAGTATTGTTGTATAATGAACCAAGCCGAGCTGCATGGCGATTTTTCGTAATTCAGTTTTAGTTTTATTCGGGTAAACCATTTTTATTGGAATATCTTGTCTTTAAGCCGAGCTGGATATTCCATGAATATGAACAAGTAAGGCTAGTATTGGTCAAACTGCGCGGGCACTCAATTTTTAAGGCTGTATAGGTCAAATGGACGAAAGTAAAGGCTGTACTGGTCAAATGGGCGAAGGTCAAGGCTATACTGGTCGAATGTCCGAGCTTGCTACATTCTGTTCTACTAGGGGTGTTTACGAACTTTTTCGGCCAAATGTTTTGTCGATTTCCATCGAAATTTCTGACGACTTTTTCAGTCATCACGTCGTGCTTTTCGATGGATTTGAGCGATCTGATTTCATGCTTTTTCCTTCTAAAATCATAATTTTCTGGGCGGTCAATACATTGCACACTGCAGTTCTTACACTATCTGCTAGTAAATGCATTAAATATCATTTTTACATTTTTCATTTCGGGGTGTGTTCAAACACCCAAAAAACCTAGCTAGGCCTTGCTTTGATATGACTGCGATGGATCAAATCGCTGATGGCCGCATGTCGGTCGACGAGACCACATTGTGTCCAGAACACAGGAGAGGAAATCAGATAGGTCTATTATGTCATCGCTGTAGCCATAAGCCTAGGATAAGGACAGTCCGAGTAGTAATCTTTGCATTGTAGAAATCAGTCCGCCTCTAATTTGATTCAGGTGGGAACCAATCCGGCCATGCCCCTCATTTCAAAATTGCCTGCATGGTACGTGGCCCCTCATTTGGTTTCAAGAATCTTAATCATTGCACGACTAGAGAGGTCATAGCATATTCCGCAGAGATCATGACCAGATGACTAAAAAAAAATCATAAGATTTTTTGGCAGGGAAAATGGTATATTTTTCACACAATCACTTCGGCCCGATGTTTACAGAAAGGTCATCAAATCATCAGATTTGTTCCGGCAAAGATCACCGAAAATTTTGGCCCCCTTCTAAAAGTTTTGTATCCGCCTTTGTTCGGTCATAAGTATCGGATCGGGATCCTGTAAAGAACGACGTTAGGCTAGTAGGCCTAGGCCTAATGTCAAAGAAACGGACTCCAAAACGTCAGACATGTTTAAAGCTCATAATATCAGTTTTTCAGAATGAGTTCCCATAGCAATCATGCATGATGACGTCGTGGCATTTCAAATTCGGGTTCTGATGAAATCGGTTTACTCGTTTCTTTTGTACTGAGGATATTAGGCCCATCATTTGGAAATATTTAATCGAAACATTACTTATACTTGGTCTCACTCTCTGCATGGAAACGGTAAGTTCAGAAATAATAATTATAATGAAAATAAATGGACTCGTAAGGAACAACCTTTTTGCGTTCACGCTGTACACATTTTGACGGCTGTCCTACATTATTGTAGCCTACGTGTCTCTCTACGATGATAAGATATCATGCATTGGATAACACGCTGGCGTATACAGAGGGAGAGGTAACGAGTTCGCGCCCCGTATGGCGGACATTGTTTGTATGCCGCTACATGTATTAACGCCGTGTAGGCCTATTGCATTCTGTCTGTTCTGTTAGTAGACTAGTTAAGATTTAGCTCTATGTCGCCTGTAGCCTAATTCTCGTTTTGTGAATTGTTTGAATTGCATAATAATTATGCAATTCAAACAATTCACAAAACGAGAATGTGATATTTAAGTTTGGACTTCGGTGCTTTCTGAAGATCACTTATTAAACTGATAATAATATTCTTTATTGAAGCAATCCGGTTGACAGACCGCAACCGGTCACAATGTACAATTATTGTACAATAATTGTACATTGTGACCGGTTGCGGTCTGTCAACCGGATTGCTTCAATAAAGAATATTATAGGGTGTCTCGATAGGTCGTGAACGATTTTGAATGCAGATAAATATATGTTATACACAATATAATGTGGAAAGTTTTATACTGGCGGATAGGTTATTCAAATGAAAATGTTAATATAAAAAAATTAGATCACTACCTCACTTATGTAAATTTTAGCTCCAATATCCGTGACGTCATCAAATTCGTGCCAAATAAACGTCCAGTTAGGCCTAAGCTTCAAACAATACTGTACGACCATCATTGTTAATCCACACATAATTAATTAATACAAATTATCATTTAGTATTTAATAATGTTTCCTTTACTCTTTATTACAGCCTCAAGTCGACTAGGCATCGAGCCAAATAGATTTGTTTAGAGTTGTCAGAGGTAGGCGTATCGATGTCCATGCCTTACGAAGCCGACGTTTTACGGTGTTCAATGTTTGGGGTTCGAGATCGGCATAAACAGTTGAATTAACAAAACTTCATATCATTCCAAATAAAACTTCAGTCACTTCGACTTATTACGTCAATGAGATACAGGAGAAAGAGGTCAAACCCGCATTCTAGCGAAGTGCAGTCTGCGCTCAGCTCACAGCCACAAAAATGTTTCATAATAACGGCGAAGGATTATTTCAACAAGACGGTGCACGTGCACACACATCAAAGGTCTCAGTCGAATGGTAGAACAAGAATATCAATGGATAGCCTATACATCTCACAGAGGTGCTGCCTAATTCACCGGTTTTGTCACCAATGGAAATGTTTGGAGTATTATGGCGGCAACTGCTTATGCCGATACTGAACCCCAAACGACCTTAAAACGTCGACTTCGTAAGGCATGGACATCAAGAGGTCTACCTCGGACAACTCTGAAAAATCTATTTGGCTCGATGACTAATCGACTTAAGGCTGTAATAAAAAGTAAAGGAAACATTATTAAATACTAAATGATAATTTGTATTAATTAATTATGTGTGGATTAACAATGATGGTCGTACAATATTGTTTTCGGCTTAACTGGACGTTTAATTGGCACGAATTTGATGACGTCACGGATATTGGCGCTAAAATTTGCATAAGTGAGCTAGTGATCTAATTTTTTTATATTAACATTTTCATTTGAATAACCTATCCGCCAGTATAAAACTTTCCACATTATATTGTGTATAACATATATTTGTCTGCATTCAAAATCGTTCACGACCTATCGAGACACCCTATATTATCAGTTTAATAAGTGATCTTCAGAAAGCACCGAAGTCCAAACTTTACACAATACACTAGTATGGCCTGGTCTGTCGGAAAATAAACCAACCACTCTACCTCTGCTACCTACGATCACCATCGACCACTGCAAGGCCTTCCTAAAGATTTCATTCTCCACCAGTGGATGCTGTGATTCTCAAAGTGCCCCGCACACGCGTCCCGCTCTCGACCTCCCGACCAGTCCAGAGGTGACTTGATGGTTCCAATCTATTGCAAGAACACCCATCAGACCATCAGAGGTCAGTCCATTGCGAGATGTTGTCGAGCCACGATATCCTGGGTCTACCACATCCTCAGATTCTCTCCACGAAAGTGACGAAACCCGTCATCGCACTGCTCTCGACACTGTCGTCCGCCTGTCTTATGATGTCACCAAAATATCGTTTTTTATGGCTTTGGTTTGAGTCAATAGTAGCCTATCATTTTGGTCCCTGCAGATTTTTAATATATACGGCTTACTTTATATCTAATATATGATATATAATTATTATACTAGATACGTGTAATAGCTTAACTCACTAACCACCAGAACTGATTGTTATAAGTGTTTGTCGTCATTTTCTGGCATCATTTAAATTGAACGGCGAACTCAATAATTCGCAAGTGTAAGATTCGTTTGCAAAGGCAAAGACTGACGTGTTAAAATATTTATATCTTTGAAATCTTATAATGTCGGCATCATTGTTCGTTACAGATGAAGAAGCACTTTGCGATCTTTCTCTGCATGGTCATTGGATATGTCTGCGTTGATTCGCAACGGGTTGGGATTGGCCAGGACGATCTTAAAGCTGACCAGGATGCGAGGAAAGCTGCTTCTCTTGACGCTAATCAAACAATAACCGAGGATAAGGCAATCAGATCAAAAGACGATTCTGCTTCTGTCCAATCCTCTGATGGGACTTCAAATGAAACCGAAGATTCTAAGAAATTATCATCAGCCGCAAAGTCAATGAACGTGACATCCGAGGTAATGAAGGGCGAGCAGAGGGCACAGTTAGGAAAGCCAGCAAATGATCTCAGGTCGATACTGAAACATTCTCATGGAGACATCTCAGCAGACTCGGCGATTGGGGATAAGCTAAGTTTACCAAGAACGTCGTTTGATAAGCTTAGTTGCAACACAAGTGGTCCTCTCACCATTGAAACAATAACAAAATGGCAATATCGAAGGATGAAAGCGCAATTCAGTGCGGAAGGGAAAGCAGAG
>OX243813.1:54509545-54539545 GCA_945859605.1 Lumbricus rubellus | reverse complement strand
CGGCACATGACGGTGAATGACCGGCTCCCTTTCATCGGCCTCTATACTCTATAATTATCTCCCACCAACAGCGTGTAGGCTACGCTACGGCTAATCCACTCTGTATAACTGAATTAAATGAGGAGGCGATGGTGTATAATATGAGCTTCTAATTCCCACGTTTACCCCTTCGCAGATTTGAACCCCAAACTCTCAACAGATATCTGAGCATGCCAACCACAAAGGCCCATGCCAATGCAATGCATCCATGTCGGCATAAAATTTTAAGGAACCATATATCCATAACTAAGACCCTATAACTGAGGAGTTACTCTCAAGGAGCCATCCATCTCGCCATGCATTCGGAATCTATCGAGAATTCTCACACAGAGAGTGTCAGGGACCTAGAACCGACGATCAAACCGTCAGTCAGCAAAATCCTCGATTCACTTGGCAGCTTTTCTTTCAATCCGTCCACAATCCTTTGGTCTCGTCTCGTTACATAATGAACCGTTGAAGCAGCCATACTACTATACATGTATAGAAGAGAATTAAAAGCTGTGTACCGTCTTTGAGAACCGGTGAGACTGGCTTTCAAAGGAAGGCCGTCAACTGCTGTCAACTGCTGTCAACACCGTCCATGTGTATCAGTCCCTATACGACATCCATGAAATCCTCGGCCTTAGTATACATCGATCTTTTGCGTTGTACTCGATCGAAGTGCAAAGCGATGGTGAACAGCGACGTGCTCTGACACTTTGTAAGCTACATGACTCTTTGGGGTTGATTGCCTGAAGAAGAATGTTAGTGTGGCTTCCGACGCTCGGCGATCACAAATTGTCTGGTTGGAGGAAAAGTCGTTATCGAAACCAACCGCAACATACTTTGGTGAATGGTTGATATGCATACGATTCATCTGATCTGTCTGCACTGTAAAGAATTGCACTTGTACTTTTCTGCACCTTCGTACTGTTTTACTTATTCCGATTCATGATATATAACGGTTTGCGTAGGCCCTAACTGTAGTAGTAGTATACATAGTAGTAGTATACATAGTAGTAGTAGTAGTAGTAGTAGTAGTAGTAGTAGTAGTAGTAGTAGTAGTAGTAGTAGTAGTAGTAGTAGTAGTAGTAGTAGTAGTAGTAGTAGTAGTAGTAGTAGTAGTAGTAGTAGTAGTAGTAGTAGCAGCAGCAGCAGCAGCGGAAGCAGCAGTAGCAGCAGCAGTGGTAGTGGTAGTTGTGGTAGTGGTGGTAGTGGTGGTAGTGGTGGTGGTGATGGTGGTGATAGTTGTTGTCGTGTTAACTATACAAGTGTCTCGTCTTTCCAGACACTGTTTCAAACGCTACTGAAAAGCTGTGTTGTTTTTCGAGCGGAACAATCCGTGATCGCACACGAGGGAATTTGTCCGATCACGAAAGAGTTGAACGCTGTTGAGTTATTGAAGTTAAGACGCGAGACAAGCACTTCATTCACGAACGATGCTCTGGTCTTTCGCCCTTTCTCCTATAAGCCTTCCCACCCACTGGCTGGGAGGAGGAAGGGGTCTACCCCTCAACCTTTCCGCTTCTCTGCGTTCCTAAGCCTACCATCTGCACGGTGGAAGTTGAAACTCACAGTTAGAAACTGTTTTGGACGGATGTCAATGAAGCCATGAGATTGGTCGTTGAAACCACCATTAAACCGAAATCAATTGTTATTGAGGACGATGAAGTAGACTTCATCGTCCTCAATAACAAATACATGTGGAGGCTTCGGTCTTGCATAGGCGTCGTCCGAAATTGAATTTTATTCAATAAACCTTTGGGATGTTAATTTTCTTAAGTTTACAGTGACTCTTTTTATTGTCTCCAATATCACAGCCAGAGCCACCCTTTCAGAAACTTCTGTTTTCAGTGTAGGCCCCTATCTGTGATTCTGGATACAGTATGTAGGCTACGTTTGTGTCCGCGTGCGTGTGTGTGTGTGTGTGCGTGTGTGTGTGTTCTGTGTGTGTGTGTGTGTGTGTGTGTGTGTGTGTGTGTGTGTGTGTGTGTGTGTGTGTGTGTGTGTGTGTGTGTGTGTGTGTGTGTGTAGCCTACTGTATAATATATACACATATTGTATTGTGTCTATTCATTTATTTAGCGCCCCTCGCAGAATAACTATTCAGAGGCGCGCTCAATTAATTTTATGTTAACATTAGATTCCGCTTCTTAGCTGATAAAATTCACGCAGGACACACGAATTCCGGTTATTCGTTGTTGCAAATCTTCAATAATTTCCCATTTCTTAAATAACTATTCACTGTTTCTTTCTTCAAGAGGTTGTTACACAAAATTAACATAATTTTCGTTCATGATTCGATTTTTTTTGGCTTTCAAAAGTCCCCGGTCGCCATCCGACCGCATCGATCGTCGGATGGCCGCAGTCACCAACCTATAGTTGTTTCAGGACTTCCTCCGGCTGTACATTGTTATGTCGAAGGGACGCCTCCGTCGACGTCTGTAGCGTTTACAGCGCCTCGACCAGGGACGGCGTCTGCCGCTTCCTCTTCTCCTGCGGAGGAGTCCACTTCGTCGCCAACTCCACATATGCCCCCGCTGGCTGCATCGTCCTCCCCTGCCGCATATCCTGCATGGATGTCTGTAGCGTCGGCAACTTCTACCCTGCCCGGACCTGGATCGCCTGCTAGTCCTTGATCGACGACGACTACGCGATCGACTTCGCGACCTCGCTTCCCTCTCGTCCCTCGTCTCCTCGTCCGAGTCGGCGTCGCTGTACTGCGATTGACTTCTGGGTGCCATTTGTAACGCAGCCCTGAAAAGAAATTGCGTGAACCGTTTTATTGTGTTAAAGACAATACAACAATTGTCACGGCTAAATTTTGAATGAAGAATTTGGAAGCAGGAAATTAGAAGCATTGCTATTTTTGCAAGAGGTTTCTAAGTGTAGGTTTCTTAGTTTATTTTTTTTGTATCATCAGTATTTCATTAGTTCTTTAGTGCGAAGAAATTATTTTGTTAAAATCCCAAAAAGTTGTGTCTAAACAAGAGGAGTCGAGTTTTCAATGGGCAAGTACCCCCTTCTGCAGAGCCCATGCATTGATAGTAAAAACACGACAACTTATGATTAACCATTGCAACTAAGTAGGCCTAGCAGTATCCTAATGCAAATTTGTAAAAGACCAGGACATGTAAGTACATGTATAATTAACAAATGAAACCAACCATAGCCGTAACTACACCTAATAATAATATTATTATGAGAAAACAGTAACTATAACTTTAACTGTAGGCCTAACTCTATAAGTAAAATGAGATCTGTAGGGAGTACGACACTGACTAATAGTAGGCACTCTCTCTTACCTTTCTTAGGCGCCCACGATCCGTCTGTCCTTCCGTCTGTCCTTCCGTCTGTCCTTCCGTCTGTCCGTCCGTGCGTTCGTCCTCCCTTCCTCCCTTCTTCCGTCTGTCCTTCCGTCCACTCGTTCGTCCTTCAGCTGTTACTCCTTCCTCTACGTCGACGTCAGATGTCGGATCATACGACTTGGTGACGTTTCACCTCTTGTGACGCACTCAGAAGAATATTTCACGCGGGATTGCTAGCGGTCTCTATTACATAATATGCGTTCTCCTTCTCCTTCTCCTTCTCCTCCTTCACTTCTTCTTCTTCCTCTTCCTCTTCCTCTTCCTCTTCTTCTTCTTCTCCTTCTCCTCCTTCACTTCTTCTCCTTCTCCTCCTTCACTTCTTCTTCTTCCTCTTCCTCTTCCTCTTCCTCTTATTCTTCTTCTTCTTCCTCTTCCTCTTCCTCTTCTTACTCTTCCTCTTCCTCTTCCTCTTCCTCTTCCTCTTCCTCTTCCTCTTTCTCTTCCTCTTCCTCTTCCTCTTCCTCTTCTTCTTCTTCTTCTTCTTCTTCTTCTTCTTCTTCTTCTTCTTCTTCTTCTCCTCCTCCTCCTCCTCCTCCTCCTCCTCCCTCCTCCTCCTCCTCCATCTTCTTCTTTCCATTTTTGCTTTCCCCTCTGCTCTCACTCTTATTCCTCTGCTTATCCTTCAACTGTTTCCTTTCATATTTCCCATTAATTTTTCCATTGCCTTCAAGAAGTTATCTTCACTTGCCTTCCAAGTGTTTTCTTCATTAGTTTTCCAATTGTAATTCATTCATCCGCCTCCAGTTTTCATTATTAGCCTTCCGAGTTTTCTTCACTCGCCCTTCAAGGTTTCTTCTTTCGTCTTCCAAGTTTTCCTCCCCTTCAAGTTTTCTTCATTCATCTTGAAGCTTCTTCAATTTCGACAACTCTTCTTCTAAGCTCTATTAATATGTTCTTCGTTCGCCCCATTGACCTTCTCCAGGTTTTATTTTAAAATCCGCCTCCCAATTTCTTCCCTTTTTTTCCAAATTTCTGTAATCGTCTTTCGAATTTTCTTCAATCTTGTTCCTACAGTTCTAGTTTTCGGCATGGGCGGAGTTTATCAGGAGCCAGGAGGAGCTAAGCCCCCCAAGAAGGCCCAAATTCAACTTTTTACCATGAAAATGGTATCCTTTTTCGGGGTTAGCTCCCCTAAGAAGGCCCATACTCGGGGTTAGCCCCTCCAAGAATGGAAACCAAACTCCGCCCATGGTTTTCGGCCTCAGATTAGGCACCAGATGGGGAAGCAATGTTCGCTACTTCATAATGGAGTAGGAATAGGTTTACAATGTGCTTCTGCAGTGTAATTCACCAGTATAAGTGGAGATGCACAGAATACGGCGCTCGTTAATAAGTTGGTGCCCTGCGCTTGGCTTTTTTAAAAATAATTGAACCATTCTAGAATCTAGAGGCTCAATAAGGGAAAGTTTATTGTTGAGATATTAATTAATTACTTGTGCTGATAATTATAATCTAGACCTACTGTAACAGATTAGTCTACAATCACAAAGTGGAAGATTCCAAATTCTGATGATTCCGACCTCGACGTCTGGCACTGGTTTTCTTAGTAAATTTATCGTAAAAATATTCGAGTTTTTGACATAATTATTATAGAACGAACACGGATTTTAACCCATGAATTCAAACAAAATCTAGCTAGCCTAGTATTGAAGCAGCAAGTATCGCAGCCGACCGTGCAGAATGGAGAAATCTTGTCGTCCGATGTTCCAAAAGGAATGAAAGCAACTGAGAGAAAAAGCAGACAGACAGACAGAGAGAGAGAGACAGACAGACAGACAGACAGAGAGATATTGGTTTAAATTTGGATTTTTATAACCGATAATCGCTTTCCTCCCCCGCCTCCAAAATCCGATATTAAAACCCCCAATTTATTTGATTAAATTCACGCAAAGACCAAATTTCGGTTAACCGCTTGTTACAACTCTTCAGTTTCTTTCCTCTTAATATAATAAACGTCTTCAGATCAGATAAAATTTTCTTAAATTATTCAATATTTCATGTCTTTCACAATCATGTGGTCCGCTGTCGCCATCCGGCTACATCTTAGGTTAGCCGCGAGGACCAACCTATAGGTCTTGCAGAACCTTTCCTCCCCCGCTGGATACCCTCGCCTCCTTCCATTCCTTTAATCAGCTCTAGGTGATAACTCGGACGCTGATCGTTCTTCTCGTGCAGGTCCTTCGCCTTCGCCTGCGAGGGCAGCAGGACCTTCGACGGCGTGGTCGACAGGTCCTCCTTCGAGGGCGGCAGCATGATCGACGGCGGCGACGGGGCCGGCAGCAGGTCCTTCTTCGTCGACGCCGGGGGCAGCAGCACCTACTTCGCCCTCGGGACGCCGACAGTCCCCTGCTCCTCGATCTG
This sequence comes from Lumbricus rubellus, assembly GCA_945859605.1. Classification (NCBI taxonomy): domain Eukaryota; kingdom Metazoa; phylum Annelida; class Clitellata; order Crassiclitellata; family Lumbricidae; genus Lumbricus; species Lumbricus rubellus. Next base: position 54,533,798 of record OX243813.1, on the reverse strand, counting down.
CAACGACTCCGAGACCTGGCTGCTGCTGCTGCTGCTGCTGCTGCAGGGTTGTCGTCCCTCGCATCGTCCGGGTCGACCTCGCTGCCGTGCAGCTGCGATGGACTCCTCGATCTCATGGCGCCGACCTTTTAGAGTAATCGCAAAAACACACATCTTCGAAATAATCATCACAATATTTTTTGACGCATGGTGGGAATTTGCGGTGGGGGCTGGGTGGTTCATTCCCCTGTTTTTCTCGTGGCACTATACAGTTACATGTAAGTCTTCTTTTCATACCACAACTCATCGTGGAGTCGCCGGCAATATTCAGACCCGTTCGGAATATAAATGCTTCTCCACTTCTCGTACATACTTGACGCTAGGTTTTGGGGCGATGGGTACGAAAGATGATCTCCATTGTCCCCGGTCATATGTCAAGTATCATAATCGTATCATAATCGTACATTTATATAGCGCCTCTCGCAGAATTACTGCTCAGAGGTTCAGTCAGCACGGAGACTCCGGGGAAGGGAAGGAAATGCCTGATTAGACTGTGAAATTGATGTGTGTGTCTCTTAGTGCGGGAGGAGGGTCCAAACCAGTGGTTAATTAAGATAGGCATCTCTGGGGGAAGTTCTCAGGAATAACATTCTTCGAAAAAATTCGAAAGCTGTTGTTTACGACATGTATGATATTATATGTAAGATTCAGACAAATTCTGTTCAACTGATGTTAACTTTGATGATGCATTGCTAAACTAAAAAAGTTCGCGAGAAAAAACGGTACACTACCAAAAAGGGTCATAAGACATTGAAAATCAAGTCATCATCATCGAAGAAACGTGACAACAGTAAAAAAAAATACTAAGCCGCCACGCTGTGTCATGGGAGTGCTTCCGAACGGTTCACCCGTAGACTAGAGGAGCTTCATAAACGATTAAATTAAACAATATAATACAATATTATCTTTCAATGCTTTTACCTACAGTACAAGTACATGTAATTAGGGTGATCATAAAACGGCTCCGCATTAGCGATGGGTATCTATTAGGGCTGTTGTTCGATTAAAAATTTTAATCGAAATTAATCGCGCGATTAATTTTTTTAATCGCAATTAACGCCAAATTAATCGCAATACATTTCTGTCAAATATATTAATCTGACTATTTTCTAAGGACCCCTGAAGCATATAACTTTAATGACTGAATGCATTCTTTCTATTGCAAACATATTCAATAACCTTTGGCTTAGGTCTAATTAATCTGCATTTAGTTTATTGAACAGTTTTGTATGACAGACAGAATTGAATTGAAACACTGTTCAAATCAGTCAAAACCTCAAAATCCCGTTATTTTTTAGCCACTTTTAATTAAAATGATATAGACCTAAATGAAAATTAGACAACCGTTTTCTGACTATCAACATTAATTATTTATTCCGCCAATTGTATATGCAGACCAGTTTATTTATATTGGTCGGTTCAAGGGATGCTCTTATTAATTAACAACAGTAGGTCTACTAGATCTATATTGAACCTCATTATTTAGTCACAATTTTTCACAAAAGGTTGGGGTTCTTGCCAAACCTCGTCTCAGTTGTCCTTCTGTAAACATTTATCATTTGAAACCTGGATCCAATGGTCTTGCCATATCCAGGAGTTCAACCAACGTAGTCTGACGGGGTGAGGAAACAACTTTAGTGGACGATGCGATGCGGCCGATGTCGACGGCTCATTGTTAGCGTTTAACGCATGTTAGGCGATAATTGAGCAAAGAATTGCTACGATAATAGCCCACTCAAATTCTTTTTTGGAATATTTGCCAAAGAATGTATCACTAGTTTTAAGCATGAGCCTTCCGTTTAAAACGAGTTTTCTGCCTTTAATTCCACTTTAATCAGATCTAATTAACGCGTGCGATTAATGCGTTAAAAATTTTAATCGCAAATTTTTTTAACGCGTTAATCGCACGCGTTAACGCGATTAAATCAACAGCCCTAGTATCTATAGCAACCTTGTAGAGACCAAGTAGGAACTTCTTCTTACCGTTCCCTGTTGTTGAGAATCCTTCGCTTAGAAACCGTCTCTCCTTCTTTCTTCTTTCTTCCTTTATTTTCTTCTTCCGTTATTTTCTTCTTCCTTTATTTTCTTCCTTCTTTTCCTTTTTTCTTTCTTTTCTCCTTCCTTCGTTTTCTTCTTCTTCAGTTTCCGATGTTAGACATGACGTAGACATTGTGACGTTTCATTCTTTGTGACGCATACAGATGAATATTTAACGCGGGATTGCCAGCTGTTCCTTTTCGCATATACAAGTTTTACGTCATTATACGTGCTAATAATTATAAGAGGTCACGCAACTTAAATGATTGATCCTCATCCTAAAACAGGTTGGTGTAAAAACATTACATGACACAATCAACCCCAGACACCAGATGTTTTGTTCTTCATCATCCTGGCACATAACCAGTCTTTGCAGTTGCCTTGGTTGACCTCCAGCAACCACCGGCTAATTATTGCTGGCGTGGCTTGAAACAGCAACAATTATTAACCCATTGGAATGCAGCTGCAGCTCCTCCAGAGGCGTCGAAGGGTGGATGGATGTGGGGTGGCGTGGGGTGGGGTCACTGGGGTTGGGAGGAGATGGAAGAGTTCATCTGGTAAGTGTGATCGTCGGAATAGATGAATGGAATGATGGATCGATTAATTGGAATGATGGATGAGTGGAGGAAACGAAAAACATCAGACATACAGATGTACGGTTGGATGGATGGATGGATGGATGGATGGATGAATAAATGGATGGATGGATGGATGGATGGATGGATGGAAGGATAGAGACGGAGTAAGAAAGTCAGAACGGACGAATTGAATGAAAAAGACTTAACGTCGAAATGACCTGGACAGCAAAAGCAATCGAAAGCAGTGACTACTGGTGAATTATTCGAGGAATGAATATTCATCTGAAGCCATAAATTAAATTCTCAGAATGCGAAACATTTCGGTGACACAAAAAAACCGTTTCCATGGAAACGAAGCGAGTGACCCGTTTTTTTGTCGGTTAGACACGTGACCTTAGAAGTTTGCTGCTTTAAAGGTCATTCGGTGTCCACTCACTTGACCACTACAACGGTCATTCGAAGTAGATGCCCAGTGGAAGATGATAATTATGGTGGTGGTGGTGGTGATGATGATGATGATGATGATGATGATGATGATGATGATGATGATGATGATGATGATGATGGTGGTGGTGGTGGCGACGACGACGACGACGTCATCATCATCATTATGATGATGATAATGATGATGATGGTGATGATGATGACGACGACGATGATGATAATGATGATGATGATGATGATGATGATGATGATGATGATGATGATGATGATGATGATGATGATGGTGATTATGATGATGATGATGATGATGATGATGATGATAGCGACGACGACGAAAATAATAACAGGTCTAATAACCCTGATATAGGCTATGATGTTCGTAATGGTTGCGCTAATGATGATTAAAACGATGACGTAATCTCCAATCGTACTTGTGATCTCCGAACTTCTAAAGTGCCACTTGAAGGTGATGCGCAGGGCACCGAAAAATTACCCGCGCTATTATACAACAAGTAGATAAGTCTGGACATATTTCGCTGAACTATTTCTCTGTTAGGTCTATCCGGATGTACCCCTTCATAAATTTTTAGCATCAAGTTACTCCAGACCATGAAGAACGGCACTGTGTCGCCACCTTGCGAATAACTATGAACTAAAAGAAAATTTGAAAGCCACCCCTAGCGATTAAGTCAAGAAACCCTTGTTGAATTAAACAGGATCTTTGCAAATGTTTTCCAAATACTAGTCAGATACTTTCGAACTCAGTGGTGTAGTGGGGGGAGGGGGCACGCGGGGGAACGCCGTTCCCCCACTTTTTTCCGCGGGGGAACGCCGTTCCCCCACTTTTTTCCAGGGAGGAAACAAAAAATTCAAGATTCACAGTTTCAGCTGCTTACTTACTGGAGCCTTTCGCAGTTTCACAGATATATTCATATATGTGTTCAATGGCTTGTAAATAAAACCTAATGACAAATGAAAATAGTACAGTAGTACAGTAGTAGGCCTACTGTAATAACAATAAATTAATAATTGAGAAAAAAATTTGTAAGCCTAATATGAAGCGTTCCCCCACTTCATTTTTTGCGTTCCCCCACTTCATTTTTTAGGACTAGGCCTACACCACTGTTCGAACTTCGACTGAATTAATGAACAGGTCGTTTTTGTTGTCCCAAAAGCGCGTTTGAAAACTAATCGGTATTCTTGTCGATTTTAGTTGACTCTTATGTGGACCCATAAGATATCATTATGGCCGTTCTTTGAGCTGGTCCTCGCTTATCAGGCAGCCACCGGTATGAAAGAAAGAAAGAGTTAGCGGCTTCTTTTTTAGACTGATGAACGCATGAACGAATGAACGAATGAACGAATGAACGGCAACAAGGATGGATAAGTGAATGACCTGATTGATTGATTGATCGACTGACTGATTGATTGACTGATTAACTTATTGATTGATTGACTGACTGACTGATTGATTGACTGATTGATTGATTGACTGATTGATTGATTGACTGATTGATTGATCGATTGACTGATTGGAGATCTAATGAATGAACTGTAATCCCCAATCCTACACCCGTCCAAATCATCTTTTCCCAAATGTATCGTCAGTCAATGTGCTGCTGTCCGATGATGAGTTGGCTTAACGTCAACTGCCTTTCGGCTCAACGTCAAATCTGAATATCAAGCGGCGTCAGAATTTTCTTTGAATATAATCCAACGCACAGACGAAACTTTTCAGAGTGTCGTCTAATCGAGAATGGAGAGTTTATTTCTATGTGCATGAAAACTGAAACAGTGATAAAACACCAATACGAAACTTGTTTTTTAAAACTTTCTTACCTGTAACTTCAAATTTGTCGTTAAGTCAGTCACTCAGGAAATTTCTTTGACTAAAAGCAACATTACGACTAAAATTAGCGACCGAATTAGCGACTACCGGTACATTAGCTCCATATTAGCGACTCTGTTAGCGACCACGCTAGTGACTTTATTGGGAACTATAATATTATTAGCGACTATGCTAGCAACTATATTATCGACTGTATTATCGATTATATTAGCGAGTATATTACCGTAGCGACTAAGCGACTATTCTGGCGCTTATTTAAGTGATGTATTACTAACTCTATTGACGACCATGATATTATTAGCGAATAATTATACTTGTGACTATATTAACGACTACTGAAGTATGAAAACTCACTTGATTTGATAAACGAGTTTCTTGACGACTACATGAAAACGACCGATTGAATGGATATATGAATGAATGAATGGACGAATGAATGAACGAACAAACGAATGAATGAGTCAATGAATGAATAAATGAATGAATGAATGAATGAACGAACGAATGAATGAATGAATGAATGAATGAATGAATGAGTCAATGAATGAATAAATGAATGATTCAATGAATGAATGAATGAATGAATGAATGAATAAATAAATGAATGATTCAATGAATGAATGAACGAATGAACGAACGAATGAAGGAATGAATGAACGAACGAATGATAGCAATCGCCTGCTATTATCAAGCTGATCAAAATATTATTGAAATGAATAATTCGAAATCATAATAATTATATCCATCATCTCGTTGGCGATCATCCATCCTTCCTTCCTCAGCAGCTGAAGTCAATTGCAGCATTTGCCCTCCAATCATCTTCTTCATCTCTCGCAGACATCATCTTGATCATCTTGATCATCCATCCATTCAGTCTTCTCAAATCTGTCATCCATCATTCGCCTTTTCTTGCATTGTTTTCTTCATTCTCCATTCTTCATCTTGTTCGTCGTTCTCCACTCTATTCTCACTGCATGTTTATCTCTCTCCCTGCTTCTCTGCTTCGATGCCTCTCTGCCTCCCTGTCTGCCTTCTTCGCTCTCTGTCTGTCTGCCTGCATGCTTTCCTGCCTGTCCTTCTATTTCTATGTCTCTTTGTCTTTCTGTCTCTCTGCCTCTTTCTTTTTCTCTTTCTTTCGCTCTCTGTCTTTCTGTCTGTGTGTATGTGCCTGTGTCTGTGTGACTGTGTCTATGTGTGTGTTTGTGTGTTTGTGTGTGTGTGTTTTCTCTGTCTCTGTTTCTTTCTCTCTGTTTCCGTCTTTGTCTCTGTGTTTCTCTCTGTCTCTGTCTCTGTCTCTGTCTCTGTCTCTGTTTTTCTGTCTGTCTGTCTCTCCTTGTCTCTCTCTGTATCTCTCTCTGTGGTTGTCTGTCTGACAATATGTCTGTCTATCTGTCTATCTGTCTATCTGCATGTCCTGTCTGTCTGTCTGTCTGTCTGTCTCACTCTGTCTTTCTCTCATCTGTCAATAATTTGTTCTTTCGCGTCGTTGAGCCTGACGCACATCGCAATGTGCAGTATATTTGGTTTCATGTCGTCTCTCATACACTTCAGTGTGTAAGAGAAAAACGCACCCACTTCTTTCCTTCTCTTCCTGCTCAGCCTTCTTTTCGTCTATTATATGCTTCTTCTTGTACTCTTCTATCTCCTCTTCGTCGTTTTTCTCCTCTTCGTCCTTATTACTTCTTCTCTTTCTCTTTCCTCCTCCTGCTCCTCCTGCTACTCCTCCTTTTACTCATCCTCCTCTTCCTCCTCTATCTAATTCCTCCTCATCTTCTTCTCTTCCTCCTCTTCCTCCTCCTACACCTGTTTTCTCGTCCTCTACTCCTCTTCGGCCTAATTTCTGTGTGGCCCGTAATCCCTTGTCTCCAATTCTTCTTCTTCTTCTCTCCCTCTTTTCCCATCTTCTCTCTCCTCTCTCTTCTTCTTCTTCTTCTTTATCTCCACTTCGTCCTCCACTTCCTTTTCATTCGCTGCCTTCTCCTCTTTCCCATCCTTGTCCTCCACCGCCTCCTCCTCTTATTCCTTCTCCTTCTTTTCTTCCATCACCATCCTCCTCATCCACCTCGTCTTCTTCCACTTCCTCCTTCTCTTCCACCAATTCTCCATCTTCCTTCTTCTTCCTCATTGTTCCACCCACCGTGCTCCATAAACCATCTCTCTAATTCGGCGCTACGTGCAATTTTCCGCCGGCCACCGTCGCTGCATCCTCGCCATCGCATCTCAGTGTTTGTCTTGTCCATCTCAAGACCACAGCGGCAGCAGCAGCAGCAGCAGCAGCAGCAGCAGCAGCCGGTCGTCCATCTTTCCGTCCAATTACTACTGATCAGCTGTCCTTAAAGCCCGCTTCTTCCCCCCACCCCCCCCCCCCACCCCCGATCGATGTTCGGACATATGGCAAATCGAGAGGAGAGTGGACTAAAATGCGGCGGTGGCCAATCTTTTTAGAACGATTCCGAATCTGTAGAACGGAAGTGGAACAATCGAGAATCGATTTTGGTTGCGACAAAAATGATGAGGTAGACTAGAGAGTAGAGAGGCCTATCGCAAAGGAAATAAATTTCATATGAACGAAAAAACTGTCCAGAAAGTACAGTAGTGGTTTCTATGCATGGGCTGCTCTTGCTAATGAGCTGTGTACAACGGTCAAACAACTGTTTTGGATCGTGTAAGTAATGAGACGATAGGAGTATGGGTAGTAGCCTAGTAGCTCAAATATTTAGAGACACATGGACTCAAACAAACCTACACAGACATACATTGTGGGGCGCGGTGGTCTAGTGGTGGAGTCGTTGACTTGGAGCCGGAAGGTCCGAGGTTCGAATCCACCTCCCCGCGTAAGGACCTTGGGCAAGTCCTTCACTCACAATTGCTCAGCGCTTCGGCGTGAAACTCCGATGCAGTGTCCGCTCTGCATCGGGAGCGCCTCTGAGTAGAGAGCTTGAAGAGGCGCTATAACAAGTACGCATACAAACAAATACACTGTGACAGATTTCGAGTAGGTAGCCTGTTTAATGGCACGTATAGAGACAGACATCGAGGCTGCCATAAACGAATAGACTATAGGCAAACATAGACGTAGATACAGAGATATCGATGCACACACTGAACTAAAGATGACTTACAACCATCAGCCTGAAGGTGCTTTTAAAATGGCCCGATAGATTCAACCATATAAGTTCACAAGGTCACAAATTCCTCTAAACGAATGGACACAGACATCGACCAAGACACACAGAAATCCGCACGGTCACACGCCACGCACACACATATATCCACATGCACACACACATATATCCACATGCACACACATATATCCACACGCACACACATACTTACATCCAGTGTGAGAATTGTGGAAACATAACTGGGGGTTCATTTATTCATTCATTTCAGACATTTATATAGCGCCTCTTCAAGAATATCTACTCAGAAGCGCTCCCGACCCAACCATGGCTAAAGAGAGAAGTCTTAAGAGCAGAGTAGAACGTAGTCTCAAATGCTCGAGGCATTAGACGTAGTTCAACAGGGAGCCCATTCCAGGTTGCAGGGCCAATAACAGAAAAGGAACGGCGCTGCGCAATAGAAGTGCATGACCGGGGGACAAGAAGCTCAGCCTGCTTAGAAGAGCGAAGAGAGCCACGGCGCTGGACGCTCAGGGTGGAGCAACAGAGCTCCTGCAAATAGACAGGGGCCAGACCCGCGAGACAGCGCCAAACCAAGGAAGATATTCGGTAAGTGAACCTTTGTGAGAAAGGGAGCCAGTGCAAGACATCCCGCATATAGTCAGTGACATGGCCAAATTTTGGGATGCGACCGACAAGGCGTGCCGCAGAGCGCAAGACCCGATCCAAGCACCCAATCCGAGTCACCGGAAGACCCACATAGAGGGCGCTGCAATAGTCTAAGCGTGAGACGACGAAAGAGTGGATAAGGGTTAAAGCAGCGTTGAAGGTTAAGGAGCGGAGCACCACTCTAAGCTGACGCAATTGGTAGTAGCAGCTGCGGCATAGCAGATTGATATGCCGCGTGAAAGTAAGCTCTTGGTCCAAAGTGACACCAAGGTCCCGGACAGAGGAAGAGAAGGTGAACTGAGGGAATTCCTGGGCAAGAACTTCCAGGTCAATTTTGGCAAGCTGTTGGCGTGTGCCAAACCAGATAAATTGGGTTTTAGAAGAGTTGAGCCTCAGGCGATTGGATGACATCCAGGCTTCCAGACAGTGTTATTTATATTAACTGAAACTGTAACTGAAATAGCGAAATAACTTAAAAATCTTGGTCAGTTAATTATAACTGAAACTGAAACTGAAAAATGTTGAATAACTGAAACTGTAATAGAAACTGAAAAACAATAACTGTATAACTGAAGAATCAAAAGGAGTTAACTTGAAAATAAAACAAGTGCTTTTTTCTTACTTACTTATTGAACGGAAATTCTACTCTATTACACGTTACGTTCTCTATGTTCATTTCACTTTCGGTTCCTGTCCCTTTCCAGTCCTTTCCTGCTCATGGTTTCATATCGCAGGATAACTGGACCAGAAGCTCCTTTAGTTCAGCATTATCTATGGGGAGCTTGATCGATACTTGGCGGAAGCAACCATCTTCAACGGTGACCTAGATAATGGACTGTCCTTCTGGGTGGATCGACAGAGCTCCTATCCATCCTTGTCCCTGATTGCAGAAGACTTCGTATCCGCGCCTGCTTCACAATCATACGTTGATCGTGTCTTCTCAGTTTGTGGGGACTTGTGTGCAAGAAAGCGAAACAGATTAAGTGTAAACCTGGAACGTCGTGTGTTCCTTAAAGTCAACCGACAATATGTAAAATCAGATTGATCTCCTATTCAACTTTCTGGGAACTTTGCGCAAGATGTGTGGCTGTGATCAGTGTTTTAGTAGTTGCGACGTTTGAAAATACACGTAATAACTGTAACTGAAACTGTAACTGGAAAATAAAAAAATAACTGTAACTGAAACTGAAAAATCTCATTGTAGCTAACTGTAACTGAAACTGTAACTGGAAAAATAAAAAATAGATAACTGTAACTGAAACTGTAACTGAAAAACCATAACTGAAATAACACTGCTTCCAGAGCCTCCATTGCCCGGCTCATAACTCGAACAGTGGAAAGGGTTGGCCTATAACAAACTTGGAATTTGGGTATGAAAAACATACCTTAACATAGGGCTCTAAGAAAGACTGGGGAGTTGAAACCCCCCAACCTCCCCAGCAATTCTCACCCTGCTTACATCCACACGCAGACACACATCCACAAGCGCACACACACACACATTGACACGTCCACACATACATCCTTGAGAACGCAAACAATAGGTCGACATCCACACACTCAAACACATACATCCGCACGCACGCACGCACACAAACATATATATATATATATATATATATATATATATATATGCATTCACACGCACATACATACATCCCATAGTGACACATACACCACACACACTCATTGTATCGACGACGACGACGGCAGCTGCAGTGTGCATTGGTTGAAGATGAACTTCAACATCTTTTCATCTCGATAATAATTATGATCTCATCACACAACGACAACAACGACAACGAAAACGACAACAACGACAACGACAACGACGACAACCACAACAACAATATTCTGTCATCACCGTTGCAGCCGATCACTCGGTCTAAGACTTCTCTACTTAATGCGACGATTGTGGCTTAGAGCCTGCTGCTGATACTCAACAGGCTCGGTCGCCGTTGACAGTTCAGTCTATGCGGTAGAGTCCATAGTGCACCGATTGCGGCTTAGAGCCCGCTGCGAGAACTCCTTCAAACCGAACAGGATACGTTCGAATCACGCTGGACACTTAGATGCTGAAAACCGTTCTGACATGACGTGGGGACAGGTCGCCAATGGGCTGTTGTTGTGTTTTGGGTGACGCTTTAGATGCTTGGAGTTTACGATTTATGGCGAAATAAAGACAATAAGGTATAACAACGTGAGAAGTACAACAAAGGACTAAAGACAATGGAGATCAAAGGAATAAAGACAATAAAGAAAAGGAATAAAGACAATAGAGAAAAAGGACAAAGACAATAGAGATAGAATAATTTGCGCGAACAATTGAGTAGTCCCGGATGCCATCAGACAACAATAATGGCCTTTGTCGGAAGGATGCTTTTGACGGTTGCTGCTGATAAGAGAGATGAGACAATGGCTTTGTTTCTGCTCACGATGGTTCTATTCGTCTCACGTGAGTTCCATAATTTATTATATTATAAAATGCAATTCAGATTCTGTCACTGTACTAACTACTTACGATGTTAGGACGTTACATCGATGGAATGCGATCATAGGAAAGTTACAGCAGGATATTTATGAATGAACAACAGAACATGTTTTGCTTATAACATTTTATGTAGCCATGAGCGACCGCACTTAAGAACAGGAGTGGCACTTGCCATCCCCTGGAAATTGGCGCATATTGTAACTACTAAGTTTTGGCTGTTAATATTTTTTCTTTTGTGGTTTCTCGTATTAGGCGACGCACTATAGAGACATGAGATCCGTCTTTATTTATTTAAAAAGTAATCGGTAAGAAAAGGTGTTTAGAGGTGGATCCCAGTTTATTTCTTCTTACATTGTAATTGCACTGATCGAAATAACTGGATGAATTCTCGTTCACTCGCCATTATTTAGTCCATCGGTATAAATGAAATTGCAGACAAATGAATTGATTTTGAACCTCTAATAAGACGACGATCAGATTCAACGTTCTTTTTTCTGTTCATAATATTTTTATGACAATGACGTAACGTTTCTGTTGCATGCTTTTTGAATCACAATTTCGACACGGTAGAGTGGTAGACCATGAGTATTGAGTAAACTCCGCAACTACATGCACTCTAGCACAGCCAGATCTGTGCACACGTGGAAGGTAGCGGCTGCCCTCTAACTACGTAGGCCTATCTCAAATTCACTTTATTCCTTTAAAAAGGTTTTAAAATATTATTTCTCATTGGCTTTCAAGCACTTGGTTATCTAACTCCATCTTCCTCTTCCTCTGGCGGTTGAGTGAGTATGCATGGTGGGCCGAAAAATCCCTACGACTTTGCCAATATTTTCCCAAAAGTAAGAATTTGACATATGACTTGATTTTTAAAATTTGTTTGTGAGCTGTATTTTTGGACCATCAGAAAACATTGGGTGGACTGACTAATAGTGAAAAAACTACGATATATTTGAAATTTCATGGTGAAATTTGACTGCTGTAACTTGTAGGTAATTATGAATAACCTTCAATCCTGCAAAATGGATCTAAAAATTCTTGCATCTGGTTAAGATGTTGGCAAGATACCTCAGGAACTACTTTTTGGCCCACCTTGTAGGCGTGTATATTATAGCAGCGCCTCAAATTCCCGTTTGTCATCTTGATTTATAAAAACAATATCAGCACAATGAATGATGATGCATGCGGGACCTCCTACCTACATCAGCGCATCAGTAGGCCCTATTATGATCCAGCGATTCAATGCGGTTGCATTCCGCGGTGCCTTTCTTGCGCAGGAACTCAACGACGATTAGGTGCCGTTCCAGATGTTTTTATTCCGTTCTTAATTAATATGCCTATTTATGTCCCTGAGGCATCCTAAATACCTCGGGGCGCAAAAAAATAAATAATAATAATAATTATAATTATAATGATAATAGGCATAAGTAGGATGAACGCAATAGTAATTATAAATATGAATTGCGATAGCTGTTGACGCTGATGAATTTGTGATATTTTTAGACACCTTTTTAAACGATTGCCGCTGATTTATATAAACGTAATTCGTCTCTTTATGATTGCGGGCTGCTTGTCCTACGGCAGTGCCGGTCTTAGTACGACGTGTTGAGTAGGGCTTTGATTCTGAATCGGGTTCCAAGGAACCCAAAAGGTTCCTAGGAACCATTAATTCTTGCTTGAGTAAAATTGGTACATAAAATTAATGTATTACTGTCTTCTATAATAATAATAGTGATGATAATAATAATACAGAGCGTCATCAATAGCCTATTATAACATCTTCGGATATAGCTTGGAACGCCGTGTACGGATTATAAATACCTCGGAAAACATGATATAATTAGAGCGAAGGCTTACAAAGAAACATATCCACTGCAGCACACATGAGTAAGCTTACTTATTTAATCTTATTGAGTCTGCTAATCTATAGACACGTCGATAAAATATATAGAAAAAATTGCAGTAAACCACATCGTTTTGTAAATGCACCTCTCTCGAGACGCTGTCTGTCTGTCTGTCTGTCTATCTGTCTGTCTGTTGCTCAGTCTGTGTCCCCGTCCGTCTTTTGTTCGTCTTTGTCATCAATGTCTGTCATGCACATAGACATACATACATACTGACAGACATACAGACAGACAGACATACTGACAGACAGACAGACAGACATATATAGGCCTACAGACATACAGACATACAGACAGACATACAGACAGACAGACAGACATACATACAGACATAAAGACTGACAGACAGACATACATACATACAGACATACATACAGACAGACAGACAGACTGAGAAACAGATGAACACTGAACAGACAACTGATACAGACCACTCTGAGTAGTCTTCTGGTATAGGGTCGTTATAACATAAATATCCGTAACGACTGAATCGGACGTGCTGCAGTGGATCAGGTGCAGCATCGTAGGATGGATGGAATCCACGATCGTCTGAAGATCCTTTGCGATGGATTTAAGGACTCGTGAGATCCGCACGAGATCCACAGAATGATATAATTAAGCGGATAAGAATCGGTTGATTTATGTGAAAGAGACATCGGTATAAGACAAAGCTTTTGCCGATGATAATTAGCCTATCATTATTTCAGACGTAACAGATTCCAATGCTACTCGATCGCTCTAAGCCTCCGAAGACAAATGATCCGATTAGAAAAGGAGGGGTGAAGATAATGATGATGATGACGACGATAATGATGATGATGATGATGTGTCACTGTTTGTCTGTCTGTCTGTCTGTCTGTCTGTCCGCGTGAATGTGGATTATGAAGAAGCTGATGATTATGATTATGGTTATGGTTATGATTACGATGGAGATTGAGAGGAAAAGATGATGATAAGGACGACCACGACGACGATGACGACGACGCTGTGTTCATGCAGATTATTGTGCGAAATGGGGCAATTAGTACCTTTTGATGATGATGACGACGACGACGATGACGATGATGACGACGACGACGACGATGATGACGACGATGATGATGACGACGACGATGACGATGACGACGACGACGACGACGATGATGACGACGACGACGATGATGACGACGACGATGATGATGACGACGACGATGACGATGACGACGACGATTCTGGCGATCAGGATGATGACAGACGGTGTACGGTATCTGAAAAACGACGATACAGCATTACAGTCATAATATTACTTTCCCATCGTCGTCGTCGTCGTCGTCATCATCATCATCATCATCATCATCGTCATCGTCTTCATCATAATCGTCGTCGTATGGTCGTTGTCGTCCTTTAAAAATCTTCACCCCTCGTCGCACCTGCTCACCCATTTCCTCCTTCATTCAGTCCTTCTTCTGACTGACGCCTGTGTCCTCCTATATGTCTCTGCGTTTGCCTCTGTCCCCGTCTCTCCGTCTCTCTCTGTCTTTCTTTCTCTCTGTCTCTTTGTCTGTCTGCCTCGCCCCTTCGCTGTCTCTGTCTCTGTCTGTTCGTGTGTTTATCTGTCTGTCTGTTTCTGTCTCTGTATCTGTCTGTCTGTGTGTCTTTTCGATCGCACCGTATCCTTCCTGCGGCGGTGTCGTCTGAACACTGTCTGCTGCCATTAGGATTAATTGCAATCGTTCGAAAGACAGATGCATGCCGGAGAAGAGATGCAGCAAGCAAGGAGAGAGAGAATCGCGTAAGACGGAGAAGAATTGAGGAGAATCGAAGAAGAAGAGCAGACTACATGTATAATAGGAAACGGTGCCAATACGTCGTGTGAATGCTTTGTTATGCAATTCGGTGCTCAATTCAGAACAATTCTCTTTTATTGCAAATAGAGTATAGAGCAATATGTGGAAACTAAGAATTCATTTGCCACAAAGTCTGTAGTAGCAAAGGGGATGTAGATCCGACCAAGTAAAAATTGCACATGAAGTGCCACCCCAAGACAGCCGATGATTAAAATTGAATTTCATCAGGCGGTGATAGGTCGCAACGAAGTGTAAAAATTAATAGTAATTTTCTAGAACGCTTAATGAAGCAAACTTAACTATACAAGTGTTATTAACACCTTAAAGCAGGCGGCCATGTTATGTGCTTTGCACTGGCTAGCTGTTTTAGTTGTGGACGGTAAAAAAGTGCAGTATCTTTGTCTTATGTTATGTTATGCTTTTTTATGTTATGTCATGCTACGCTAAGTTATGTCATGTTGTGTTATGTAACGTCATGTTATGCTATTTCATTCTATGTAACACCGTGTTATAATTATTATGCTATGTTATGCCAAATTGCGTTATGCCATGTTATTTCATGCCATGCTTTTCTTACGCAATCTTATGTTATTATGCTGCGCTGTGCTATGTTGCGCTAACATGATCAATTTTATGCCATACAATATTATACTGTGTTATAGTATGCCATGTCGTGTTATTCTATATGCCATGTTACGTTCTACTATGCTGTGCTATATAATGTTATGCTATGCCATCATAATTTTTATGCCATGCTATATAGGCCCTAATTATGTATGTAGACAGTCTGAAAAGAGGAAGAGGAGGAGGAGGAAGAGAAGGAGGAAGAGGAGGAGGAGGAGGAGGAGGAGGAGGAGAAGAAGGAGGAGGAGGAGGAGGAGGAGGAAGAGGAGGGGAGGAACCGAACCCATACTCTGCGCTTAGCAAGTCGAGTCTTCTATCCAGTCTGCTACGAAACTCCCCACGGGAGATGATGATGGCATCTTTTGTCTTCAGTATTCGCACGGACGCTCAAGAGACGATGCTATGTGATAAGCGGACGATTCGTATGGAAGGCACGAACACTGTTAGACATCAGACGCAGAAAAAATCACAGAACCAGAAAAATGGATGTGCCAATTATGTCGACCGTCCACGATTATTGTTTTGCTCTGTGATCGGCGCTATATAAATGTCGCGTTATCAGGCTGACAGTTACCAGTGCACTGTCTCCAGGAATAGGAACGGGGAACCGCTGAGTTTAGGACTGTATAATGTATAAATCTCTGGTTCCCTATCTGCCTCTGTCTGCCTCTGTCTGTCTCTGTATGTCTGTCTCTTTCTGCCTCTGTCGGTCTCTGTCTGCCTCTGTCGGTCTTTGTCTGCTGCTATAATTATGTCTGTCTGTGTCTGTCTGTCGCTTTCTGCCTCTGTCTGCCTCTGTCTGTCTCTGTATGTCTGTCTCTGTCTGCCTCTGTCGGTCTCTGTCTGCCGCTATATGTCTGTCTGTGTCTCTCTGTCGCTGTCTGTCTCTGTCTGCCTCTGTCTGTCTCTGTCTGTATCTGTTTATGATAAGTTATGCTATATCCCGTTCCGCTCTTTTACGGTATGCTATTCTGCGCTAAGATAAATTATGCTTGTTACATTTCGTTCTGTTCTGTTATGTTCTGTTATGTTATTCTATGTTTTGTTATGTTATGTTAAGTTATGTTATGTTATGCTATGTTATGCTTAGTTGCTCGATGTCATGCAGGGGTATGTTGTGGTGGGGTTGTGTTGTGTTCACACACACACACACACACACACACACACACATATATATATATATATATATATATATATATATTGCACGAAAAAGGACATGATAGGCTATTTGGTAATCATGCGATGATGATGATGTTGACGACGACGATGATGATGATGACTAAGAAGATGACTGTATGTATGTCTGTAGGTTCGTCTGGTGGTCCGAACGAGAAGCGACTTCTCCACCATCTCTTCCACGACAATCTGTACAACCGGTTGGAAAGACCCGTCAGCAACGAATCGCATCCTCTCGTCGTTCAATTCGGTCTCGTTCTCCAGCAGATCATTGACGTCGTCAGTTCAACACTGTTTCTCTCTCTTTGTTTCTCTGTCTATGTGTCACCCTGTCTGTCTGTCTATGTCTTTATGTATCTCTGTCTCTCTTTGTATCTCTATCTGTCTGTCTTTGTGTCTATCTGTCTGTCTCTGTCTTCATGTCTCTCTGTCTCTCTTTGTATCTCTATCTGTCTTTGTGTCGCACTGTCTGTCTCTGTCTGCATGCCTCTCTGCCTGTCTTTGTATGGCTGCTCTACATATAGATGTCGCTGTCTGTGTTTTGTCCAACCGTGAGTATACGCAGACGCTGTCAGTTCGACAATGTTTGTCTGTCTGTCTGTTTGGCCGTCTGTCTGTCTGTCTTTGTGTGCCTCTTGTCTGGTTGTCTCTGCCACGCATTGTCCCTCTCTCTCTCTTTCTTTCTGTATTTGTCTTTCTTTTCTGCCTCTCGCTCTATTTATCTCACTCTCTGTGTGTCTGTCTCTCTCTGTTTCTCTGTCTCTCTGTCGCTCTTCGTTTCTTTCTTTCCTCTATCTCTCTGTCCATCTCTAGTTTTTCTCTGGGTTCCCTGTCTTTATGGCCCCCTCCTCACCGTCTCCCTGTTTGTCTCTGTATCTATATGCACGTCTCTCTTTGTATGTCTGTCTTTCTCTCTCTCTTGACCTTGCTGGCCGAGTTAGTTGATGAATGACTGGTTCGATCGTGTGTGCTTTGATGCCCGAAGGTCTCTAATCTTTAGTAGTCATCTTCTCTCGTTGTCTATCAGCCTGTCTGTCCTTCTCTGTACCTCTACTTCTGCCTTTGTGCCCCTCGTATAGCGTCTCTCTGTCTCTGTCTGTTTGTCGTGTACACATCAACTTCAAGGCATTCTGGTCTCCATTAATCTTCGTCATCCGCCATTGAATCACTCAAAATTAGCAATAAGGTAACCTCTCACATTGACACTACTAGGGCATTGGCTTTAACATGAACGCTTTTCACATTGACACTCACACATTGACTCTGGTATGAATGTCTTTCACATTGACACACCCACACATTGGCTTTAACACAAGCAGTGCGCTCAGCCCGTCTTATGTTATGTTGTGCATAACGTTACTGTTAACTCGTGCGTTATCATGGTCACAAACATTAGTCTAAACATTAGCACAACATAGATAGATTAATTGCAGTTGGTGTTAAGGATAGAGCTAACATTGTCGATGACATTAACAGGAACGCCAACACTGGCCAAAAAGTAACATTAACATTAGCGTAAATATTGCCACATTATTTTATTTTGCATATTTATCTTGCTAACGTTAACATTACCATTAAAATGTGTACATTGACTGAAACATTTTTGAGTCAAAAGCAACATTTGCATTATCTTCAAATCTATAAATTATTTACATGTAAGAAATCGAAAGGAACTTATCAAGGCAGAAATTCTTCTGTGCAAGAGTACAGTAGGCGCCGCCTATAACATAACATAACATTTAACATAACATAACATTAACATAACATAACATAACATTTTTTATTCGGCAACCAACACAAACTTTAAAGATACTGTAATTCTACATCATATATGTCTTATGTCGGATCGCACAGGAGACCCAAAAGGGGCCAAAGGTCCCGCTAGCCAGGGCCACCTGAGAGAATTGGTTTAGAAAAATTCAGCACGGCCGATTGGAAAAATAAAGCAGCTTTATGAACAAAATATCTTAACTAGCATACTAATACAAAACAAAAGGTGAGTTAGAAAAGTGGAATAAAGTCAGTGCAGTCATATACACGAAAAACAAGTGCACACTCCCGTATGAAGGTGAATTAACAGTATTTCCCCAGATTGGTAGAGGTCTACATTCCTTGTTGGATGAAGGTAGAAAGCTCCCGTTTAAAGAGACGAAGAGACGGCAGGGAGCGAATATCAAGAGGAATACTATTCCATGTTCTTGGTCCAATACATTTAATAGATGCAAGCCTTGTATTAGTGCGGGCAAAGGGAATATACACTGTGTCCGGAAAAAAAGGGACCCATTTTGTAAATATGAAAATAAATAGTAAATATTCATCGATTTTTACAATTCAAACACCATTTTAATCCTGACATATTTGTCTAACATTGGTGAAAATATAAAAGTTTTAGTCTCAACGATGACGTCATAATGACGTCATTTGCATTAAATTTCATTTAGACGGCCAGTCATGCATGGTTTCTGTTGGTATATTGGCTCTTGGTAAAACGGAAATCCATTTAATGGAACCAAGAGTGAAAATAAATGCAGCTTATTACAGGGGTTGTCTGCTCCATATAAAATTGATGCCTGATATCCGAGAATGTTCGGAACAACAGCCTACACATTTCAAGAAAATGGTGCTTCAGCTCACTGAGTTCGTCAATGTGTTGAACTGTTGATTAAGGAGACTCGGATTTCATACCTCTTAATCTTTGGCCGCTAAACGACGCCCGCTTAAATCCCGCTGATAATAAGATCTGGAGACTGATGGAGGAGAAGGTGTACAACACAAGAATAAGAGACATTGAAGAACTCCGTGAGCGAATTGTTGATGCCTGGAAGGATTCTGATAAGCTGGTTATCGATGCTGCTTTTGGCTATTAGCGCGACCGTTTTGAAACTTACGTTGAGGCCAAAGGTGTACACTTTGACCAGAAATTGTAGCCGGACATAATTCAGATATGAAAATAAAAATAAACCTACATTTAATATTGATAAATTAAATCATAAAATATTGAAATTTTGGGTGATTTTGCGGATTTATCTCTTAAATTTGGCTTTTTGTGCAAATGACGTCATTATGACGTCAGTTTTTGGACTGGAACTTTTATATTTTCACCCATGTTAGACAAATATGTCAGGATTAAAATGGTGTTTGAATTGTGAAAATCGATGAATATTTACTATTTATTTTCATATTTACAAAATGGGTCCCTTTTTTTCCGGACACAGTGTAGAAAGGGTTAGTATTTCTCAAGCCACGCTCTTGAATATCAATTCTGAATTTGAAGTAATCTTTATAGGTAGCTGGTAGTTGATTATGAATATATCGATACATAAATATTCCAATTTGTAATTGCCTTATTTGATCTGGTTGCAGTATTTTTAGACCTAAAAATTCTGCTTTCGTGTGGGCTCGATAAGGGATTTTTGCAACAAATCGTATTGCCCTTTTTTGGAGGACAAGAATTTTCGAGAGGTTTGACTTATATGCAGAAGCCCAAACAATGTTACAGTAAGATATGTATGGATGTATGAGTGTATAATAGAGTGAGGTTCTGGTCTGTGGTGGGAGAATTCTGGATATGCGTGATAAAATTCCTAGATTTTTGCTATTTTTGTTGCGATATACGACACGTGTTCGTTCCAGGACAGGTGTTGGTCTACGTAAACTCCTAAAAATTTCGATGATTGCACTAAAGTGATATCTGATGTAGGATGCCAGTATTGATTCTTTTACATTTTATTACATTGCACGACACTGTATAACATCGCATAACATAGCATACCATAACATAACATATAACACAAGCTCACCTTACATAACGTGACACAACATAACACAACATGACATCACATGTCACAGCTGCAGTGCATAACATATTCTATCTATGCATAAAATTGCATATTGTACGATGGCAAATTATATAATAGTAGCACTTTGATGTGTTATCGACTCAATTTTTGGCACAATACATCGTTGAAAACAACCATAAAACATGAATTATCGTTTAGCGGTTACTTCGGCCTTTTCTCCCCTTCGATGTGGTCGTTTCGAAGAGGGGTTAAAGGTTGAGAGCGGGTCACTCAAGGCGATCAAGGGTGACTGGGTGCAGAATGCCCTCATAAAAAATGTAAGGGAAACTTACAGCACTCGGTCGATTGTTCATCATGTCTGTGGTCTGTGACGCACTGGTGGTCGTCGTAGTTTATCAGGGCCAAGTGTCAAGTGTTGTAATGGGTGTCTCTTATCTAGCGCTTTTTCCGTTAAGAAAACGAATTTGCATCACACTGAAAACTCATCAATTTCAACGCCTGTGATGTGTTCAGTTCGGGAACCATGTTTATGTCACCTCCACCCACACATCGCTCGTTCTCTGCCAACAGCCACTCACACCGTGACACCAGTAAAGTGCTTCATTTGCATTGCAAAGTGCTAGACTCAACATAACATAGCATAACATAACATAACTGAGTTCGCAGTGGTTCAGAAGAACCGTGTAAGACCTTGTTCGTTTATGGCGAAGAATTTAGAAGCAATATTAAATAATACAGTGTCAGTCCGACCTATGACATACCGGTAACAATAAGTTTTATGTTAAATACAATCATGTTTCCAATCAGTTTCTAACTTGTAGCCCATACTGATTGCAAGCTAGTTGAGTGTCATTGCAATATGATATTAAACGAGACATGAATCACAAGCCTATAATTATAACTACAGCACCTGCCATGGGTCCCTAAAACTTGCCGGGCCATTCAGCATTTTGCCCTCCACTGCCCTCTGTGGACGGACCTGCACTGCACGCAACAAGTGTTTTAGATGAATAAAATGCATTTTAAATAAGTAAGTCTTTGTCTTACTATAACAATAGAGCTGATGCTCAATAAAAGCGATTTGCTTTGAGTTGAGTTCAGCGATGCGAGACAGACAGATAAGCGAAGTTCGAAGAAGAGATTAGTTGGACCAAGGACATCGTTCTGCTCCATTGATCACACGAGTCTCCAATGAACAGGCGCTACATAAATCTCTGATAGCCGTCACAATATTTATTATCATCAATACTCGTAGACGTCGTTTGCTCTTTTGTTTTCAATTTTTCCATTCGCAAGCTTTGGTGATCATCTAAAAAAATCCGCGTGAAAGTTTCTTATAGACTACAATGTGTTTTTTCAATTAGTTCTAATCATAGAAATATCGACCGCTTGGACCTTAGGATCCCGTCTCGGATTGATGTAAGGTACAATGTCTATAACATATACCCTGCGACACATTACATTACGCTGAAGTAGCTGCTTTTTATTTTCCAGTAACTTGCCACAGCAGTTACAATAACAAGTTGTTTTTGAAAAGTAGGCCGTATTTATCCTACACTGGCTGTAGGTTACGTCGAGAGGGATTAGACACCCGTTTTAGAGCTGTTAGTAAACCAGTAACCTTAATTATTCTTAAAATTAAATTACGCTAAAGTAGCTGCTTTTTATTTTCCAGTAACTTGCCACAACAGTTACAATAACAAGTTGTTCTTGAAAAGTAGGTCGTATTTATCCAACACTGGCTGTAGTTTACGTCGATGGGGATTAGACACCCGTTTTAGAGCTGTTAGTAAACCAATAACCTTAATTATTCTTGAATCCAGAGCACGGTTAAATTAAATCTGGTAATGCAAGTTGCATATCGTGGTGGACAGAGGAACGCTAAGATCAGTGATTATCTGAAATAACGAGTTTTCAGTTAAGTAGCCAATCGAAGAGTAAAACTATACATTGTATTGGAACAGGAATAAATGAATTCGAATCATAATTATTTTGAAATACATGTATAATGTATATTTTGTTATGGTTCACTGCTTGTGTTTCTTTCACCGCAGGACGAAAAGAATGAGATTATCAACACGAACCTTTGGCTCAACCTGGTGAGTAAAATTCAAATTAAATTTTTAAATTTTAGTTTCAAACTTAATTTATATTTTCAAATGAAATAAATGGCAGACCACTGATTCACTTGCTGAACGATTAACGGTTGTGCAACTCTGTCTATGAAACCCTGGCGTTTGTATCCCGTCGACCGAAGGGGGGGGGGGCAAATCCGGCCATGGCCCCCATTTAGAAATTTCGTTATTTCTCACTAGCTATTTAGGCGGTGAAAGTGGACGTCCACCCCCCCCCCCCCCAAATTTTGTAGGCACCTCCCCGTGAGGTTCGTGCAGGCCTTCAAGTTTCAACAATAGAGCGGGTAAAAATGACAGAAGACAGAGAGTAAGAGAAAGAAAATAGCAGTGTATGATTAATGTCTAAAAAGGTCATCAGCGGTTTTGACGGAGAAAAGGGTATGGTTTGGGGGGAAATAGTATCTTTTTGGCGGAGATTTAGACCAAACGACTAAAAAAGGTCATCAGACGGATATTTTTCAGACCCAATATTTTGCGGCCAAAAACCACAACGGAGATTTTTTAAGACCCAAGACCCAAAATTTTGGCCCCCTCGAAAACTTCTGTATCCTCCCCGCCGTCGACTCTAGATGGGATGGCTCCGTTTGGCTCAATGCAGGCACACATCACATACACACATGGGGCGCGGTGGTGTAGTTGGTATGTTCGTCGCCTTACAGCCGGAGGGTTGCAGGTTCGCATCCACCTCAAGTCGCCGCGTATGGACTTTTGGCAAGTCCTTCACTCGCAATAATTGCTCAGCGCTTAGGCGTGAAACTACGATGCAGTGTACACTCTGTAGTCGGGAGCGCCTCTGAGTTGTAGGAACCTTGAGCACGTCCTTCACTCGCAATTGCTCAGCGCTTCGAGCTTGAAGTGGCGCTATAGAAAGTGCGCATACAAACAATACACACGGTCCAACTACCTACTTTCTCATGTCACCTTCTGCGGTATCGTTCACGGTTCAGGATCTTCATTCTTGACAGGACACTTTCCCTCAAACCTCAAACAACTACAAGAACTCTGGGTTTAGATCTGCATACATTGTACTAGTGTACAACACTGTACATGTCTAAGTGTCCATTGTTTGCGGTGTATCTCAGATGTGGAACGATTACAGTCTTGCGTGGAACGCTTCAGAATTCGGCGGAATTAAGACTCTTCGACTCCCAGCCAGTATCGTATGGAGACCGGACATTCTCATGTACAACAGGTAATTGTAATTTGTTACTTTAGTTATTCATCATTTGCAACTTGTAACCTTTATTCTATAATATACGCTTAAATGTTGAAATTTTTAATTGCAATTTGTGATTTCCAGTTGTAATAATTGTATTTTGTAATTCTGCAATTTGTACTCTGTAATTTGTAATCAGCAGTTATAACTTTTAGTTATAAATTAGGCTATAATTTATAATTTATAATTTTGCAGTTGTAGGCCTAATTATAATCGGATCACTGCAATAGAAATAAATTACTCAACAATGCGATATAATGCAATCCAGTGTAAGAGAATGCGAAAAGCTGCAATGCAGTTTGATATGAGACAAAAGAATATCGATAGTCATGCATTACTGTCA